>JAZGTH010000104.1:610000-697500 GCA_036877525.1 Chromobotia macracanthus
CTGACTGAACACGGAGGAGAGCAGTGATGCTTAGCTGGTGTGTTACAACCCAGAAATTTGTTCTGATAGGACTGCAGACAAAATATTACGAATTACACATAAGAAAAGGCAACTAATCATGTAACCTTGTACTGTTAGGATAGCAAAATAAGTGGACTGATCAACTTACACAGCAGGAGATAAAATGTTTCCCTATCTGTTGTTGTTATTGTCAATAATCTCTAATCAAGCTCTGTCTGTCACTTTGATGTAATTAGTAAAATTAGGTAGATATTCATATGAACATCTCAGGTTGTGGACATTCTCAAAACTATACAGCTATGTCAGGAAAATGAAACCAACATCCAGCATACAGTAAATACCTGTTTATCTACACAGAGGACAGAAACATGTTTTGTGCTGTTAATTGTGAACACATTAAAGTTTAAGAGACATTTAGAAACCAAACCCTCTATTAAAGAGAAATATGTTATTCCAGACCTGTGTGACTTTTGTTTCTCAGGAACACAAAAGAAGATATTTTGAAGTATGTTGATAACCAAAACACATTGTATGGACACAAAACCACTGAGATGTTTCTCAAAATATCTTCTCTTGTGTTCCACAGAAGATAAAAAGTCATACAGGTTTAGAAAGACATGAGTGTGAGTAAATGATGGAGAAACTTTCGTTTTGGGGTGAATCATCTCTTTAAATGATAGTTTAAACAATGTATAGAGTATAGTATATATATTATAAGCTTATTAAAAAGCATTACAACTAATAAGAGCATTTTTATCAAGTTGTCATCATTTCCAAGTTCATACGTCAGGTTTATAATTTGCATATTGCTCATACGTCAGGTTTATACATCAGGTTTATAATTGTGCATATGTTTTCTGGGTCTATACTGCTTACTGTTATACTGTATAATGTGCAAGTTAAAATCTGGGCACCACTTTATATCTGATATCACTTTTTATGGACGTTTTACGGACAGTATCAAGCGTCGCATCTTAAACGCAGAAAAAGCGACGCGTAAAACAACGCGCACGCGTCCTCCGTCGCCCCGCGCGTCGCGCTGTTACACACTGCAGAGAGAGGGCGCTCCTCTCCTCCAAAGCAGCTCAACAATATCAAAACACCGGCGAACTAAACCCGAGCTTCAAGCGACCAGAGACGCCCGCGACGCATCGCTGCAACCCACAACGCGGCGCGTCGGACGCCCGCGATTCGCGCGCTGCGGGCCGCCGTCATCCGTCGTGTCGCGCGCCGAGTCACCCGTCGGGCTATTTATAGAGCCGCGATCACGTGACCTCGAGAGCGCGTCATGAATGTTGTTGTTGGTGGGGAAGCTGCAAATATGGAGGAATAAGAGAGAGTTGAGACGGCAAAAATCGCGCTTTCCGTGACGAGGGGCAGAAAGAGCTTCGCCAAAGTGATCCGGAGGAGGACGACAAATCGGGTAAAACGACCTTTTATTCGTCTGATAGTGATGGTTTGTTTTGTGTGTCGGGGCTCTCCGGCTTGACACCGACAGACAGGCAGCGATCTTCCCCGCACGTTGTGACAGCTGACGGGGTTTGTAGTACTTCTGCATCTCGATAGTTTCGCACCTTTGCCTTAAACCAACGCGAAGAGTTTGTGCGATCCGCTGCGACTTTCCGTCGCTATGCTAACTAACTATCGCCATTTCTTCGGGAAGGGAGGCGATCGTAGCCCGCCGGACGGGACGGGTTGTCGTGATCCCCGGACTCTGAGGAGGTTCAGCTGAACCGGGACGCGCCGTTCAGTGGCGCAGACGTGATCCTTCATTACGCAACGATGGGTCACCAAACTGCGCTTTCTTACATTGTGCCTGCACGACTGACTCCAGTAGCGCAGGGTTAAGATGACATGTTTACCGTGTTCAGTCGTGGAAAGGTCTCGTCATGTCTGTAGTGTTTCAGTGATAATGCAGATTACTGTGTTGTGGGGTCCAAGATTACAACCTGATTGTGTTTAAATGTCCAGGATTGTAGTTTTTACATTACAGGGTGGCCTATATAAAACATCACAGATCTGCTTCATTCATTCTCAGGAATGCAGAACACACTTTAGTCTGTCTCTCTGTCTACCTGTCTGTCTGTCTATCTATTTATTTGTCTATCTGTCTATCTATTTATCTGTCTATCTGTCTATCTATTTATTTGTCTATCTATTTATATGTCTGTCTGTCTTTCTATCTCTATCTGTCTGTCTGTCTGTATCTATCTATCTATCTATCTATCTATCTATCTATCTATCTATCTATCTATCTATCTATCTATCTACCTACCTGTCTATCTACCTGTCTATCTACCTGTCTATCTACCTGTCTGTCTATATACTTGTCTGTCTGTCTGTCTTTCTATCCTTATCTACCTTTCTGATTGCCTATCTGCTTGTCTGTCTGTCAAACATACATAGAGATACAGTGATATCTTTAATATCACTCACAGGTACGTTTGTTATAGTTCAGACATCATGGCTTTAGGTTTGAGGTAACATCTCAGAGGTCAAGACTACACTGTCTTCTCTACAGTGATTCCAGCTCTCTTCTCAAGTGGCTGTTGTGTTCATGTAATCAAATCATCGCTCCGTTCTGTCTCTCCTCCTGATTTACTCATCACATGAAGTCATGACTTCAACAGTCTCAGGAATAGCTGATGTATCACTTATGCACTGAGAGTGACATTTTTCTCCTGGCTGAGGAAGAGGATGTGCCTCATTTGTCATAACTGGTGTGAATGAAAGGTGAAGTCATTATGCACATTACTGCATTATTCTGACTTGAAATGGATGTATCATTGTAGGTTAGTAATGGTAGGTTAGGTTTACTTACGTAACATTAATTGTCGTAGTGATACAGCAACAAGAAACAATTTGTTGACAGTGAAGTAACAAGCTTTGTTGTGGTTCTTCTTAATACTGAAAATCTAGGAAAAATCCAGTAGTGTGACTTTGTTTGTGCAATTAGAAGATATTGATTTGGACGCTGGTTAAGATGAACAATTAAAGACGCTTTAGATGAAGCTGCATTTGCTCATTAGGATGATTAAATGTGTTGGACATGCAAGTGGCCAAAGAAACAAGCCTCTCACGTTTGCTAGAGAGCATCAAAATGTCTTATTGTGTCATGATCCTGGGTCTGTGCTTGTATTTGAGGAAATTAATTCTGGTTAATAACTGTAAACCTGCAGTAGTAGTCTGTTAACAGAAGACAAACAGAGTGCTTATTGAAGGAAATGATTTCCTTGTATTCTTTTAAATGCATCGCCTTTGCCTGGATTTTACGTTATGTTGTTATATAATATATTATATTATATTATTCATTACATAACACCCAGGGAATTTCTGTACTGTGGCAAGACAATGCACACATAACTTTAGATTTGTCTATAATCAGCACAAAGTTCGAGAACTGTTACATTTTTACCCTTTATTCATTTGCTTGTGTTGTTTGTATTGCGGTTTAGGTTTGGTCTATTTTTGGTCTAAAGTTTTTGATTGGCCGTCTCTGGTCTAACAGGTGATTGGACTTTGAACCTCTTTTCAAAGAAGCCGAGTTACACGTGTTTGTAGTAAACGTAAGGTAATTGGAGTTTATATGAGCGTAGATATTTTAACACTTTCTTGGTTTAAAATGTTGCAAGTAACATGGACAAAGCATTCAACAACTGTTTATGCAGGTTTTTGGCACAGGACATCTGTAGTTTTTTACTATATATGGCAAAAATGTGTTTGACGTCTTTTGTTGGCTTGTTTCTCACCTACACGTCCCCGTTCACGCCCTGATCTTTATGACATCGCTTGTCAGAATGGAATGCAGAGTATTGCTCTGTTCTGCGCTCTATATGAAGAGCACAGTAAGTTCTGGTAATGAATAGTCAATGGGTGTAGAATGACGGAGAAAATATCCCAACCTCTGCACCACCCACAGCCACGCCAGACTCCTCAGTCACTTAACAATACGCCTGTAACCTCTCTGAGCCAGAAGGTGAGTGTGGAATGTAGGAGTGTGGAAATCCAAAGTATTTTAATGTGTTGAAAACAGATGTTGCCCTGGCTACGCTACACGGATGACCTGTAACCTGTTTTACGATGCTAACTGCTTGACTGAGGCGTTCAGTAACCCCCCGTCAGGATCTTAATGTTTTTTTAATGTTTTTGTTATGTTGGTTAAAAGTCTCTTCACATCCTGATGGCAATCACAAAGTAAAGTGGTTTATATGTTTATATATAAATATGTATCTTCTGTGGAAGGACTAGGCCAAAAAAATATTTCCAACATGTCCAATCATTGTATTCGGGTGTTGTAATTACCCGTCAAGTTATGCATGCATTCATGTGTTGGGAAGAGGTGTGGCTTTGGGGAACGCTCTGAACAGAGGCAGGGATCTTATGCTTTAAAGCTAGATCGCTATTGCTAGCCTCTCTGAAATGGCCTGCCCTACCTTTAAGTTTTAGAAGCATAAAACCACATTCAGGGAATCCACTTGCTTTGGGCATTACAGGCCCAAAACTGTTAAGTGCTACAAACTCGGTGTGTGATCTGTTGACTGTGTAGTCAAGGTGTGTTTCAGATGGTGTCAATTCCAAAGAGTTTGTTGTGTAGTGATGTATTGAACATGGTAATGATCAAAGAGTCAGGAAGCAGAACGTAATACATCTATGTCTCTCTCACTTTGCATCATCAAGGTTTATATTGCAAGGATATATTACATCTAAAACTATTGCCTAATTGATTTGTAAATATTATGCTTGCAGCCTTAATGACCTAATAATTGGAGGAACAATGTCACACCTCAGGACTATTTAAAATGAAGGCAAAAATGTGATATGAGTTTAAACCTAAACCTAAGATTGTGGGCATGTTATTCATCACCTGTGAAGCTGTTTGAAATTAGTTTTGATCTCTAGTTGTTCTGCGGTTTGGGTTGCTTTGGTCTGGAAACGTGTGGACTTGTAAAAATATGTGGTTAGGCCCTAATGTCGGATCAACCTTTGTGTATTTCTTTGTGTTCACCATTTATAGTTCTCTCTCTTCACACACCCACCCACACACACTCATACACACACATGCACACTGTTCAGTCCTCTGGTGTCTGTGTTTGGCCAGTGTAAGTAGGTGATTCTTGGCTGGAATAAGCTGTAATGTGGACCAGACATTATGCCAGCAGTCAATAGTCTAATTAGTCTGTTCTAGATTAATTAAAATGCTCTTGTAATGCTCTGGATTATTTCAGTAAAGCTGTGTGTAAATCTGACATCTATTCTTTATCAACATGTAATACACTTTTGAGAGAATAATGGACATTAGCATTCAGGGAACTTTGCAGGGTTATCAGCTTGCCACTACTTTTTCAGACCTTATTTTGAATACATGTGTTTAATAGCAAATAATACAGAACACACTGAGCAGTGCTGCTTAGTGGGTAAATGTTTATACATCACGGGATCCGGATGTCTAAAAATGTAGAATATTTAACATTCTTCACTGTTTCTAGGTCGCTAATCAAATACACAGCTTTATTATATTGGGCATGTTAAAGCTGCAATTCGTAACTTTTTTTTGGTTAAACATAAACCAGAGTCAGTTATTATTAAGTACATAACAGATTCACAACCGTAAATTTATAAAAAATTATTTATGATTTGAGCTGTCTGTCCTTATTTCCCGGAAAGCAGTTTAACTTTATTTTACTTCAGCTTTCACAATTAAAGGTATGTGAAGTCACTCGCTGTTTTACGGTTCAAACAGAGATGGCGATAGAGAGGCAAAAGTTCAACAGATTGTTGACAGTATAATTTCTAATGAAAAATAGATGCAGAAGATTTGATTGCCATCTCAGACTTTTGAAGCTCACTGTATGTTACAATCTTATATGATCCTGGTATCTGTAATGGTTGAACAGTGTCAGGCAGCCGTTGCTGAGGCAGTGTGGAGAATAGTGTGTCCTTGGTGGATGTGAGCCGTGCAGGATCCTGGAACACAGCAGGCTGGACTCAAGAGGTCTCTGGACGGCAGCCATACCTGCCGAGCATTTGCTGCATGCTAATGACCAATTCAAGCCTTTAGTTTGACTGCTGTGCAGTGACAAGGACTCTGTAACCTTACCTGACTTTAGTGCAGAGATCCAGAGAAGCAGGGGATGTCGAATCTTATTAATGCATTCTGTCACTCTGCAAAAACAATGCATGAATCCTGCACAGTAATGCAAGCGGTTGTGTACGTTTGTGGTATGACAAAACATCACTGATTGTCGGTGTTGTTTTCAGTGATGCCGTTGCGTCTGATTGCACTTTTTAGAGCGCTCAGGTTTGAAGCTTTAAATCTGAAGGACCGCATTTGCAATCAAGTCAAACAAGCGTCCTCGATCGCATCTCAAGGGAGTGACGTGAGGGCTTTTGTTTCAGCCGTGTCCTAGGTGAAAACTTTCCGGGTCACCCGGCAGCTCTCGCCCGATTCTAGAGAATCGGCTCACCTGTGCCCTGCAGTTGAGCACCCTGCTGATTCCCGCAGGTTCACTGCGTCTGCATGCCGTCCCATGGGGGAGTAGAACGGTGGAGGGGTACAGCACGATAAATCTGTTGTACTATTTTAATCCTCACCCGTCACTTGGATAATTTATCCCTGGTGCTCCGGCCAGCAGTCAGAAGAGACTAAAGGTTTTAAATACCAGCTACAATTATTCTGCCTTTTACCACAGATTCTTGCAGCTTTGTGTTACTGCACACTCATGAAAGACTTACCAAATGGACCTTAGGTGGGCTAGATGACTGAATAAAAATCAGCCTGTGAGATACAGTTTTACATTAGAAATGTTTTAGGTCAACCAAACGTCTTTTTATTTACCACTGTTTAGAGTGATATTGTGCTAAATAATGCCATGTTTGATGCAGTAATGTCTTATGTTCAGTAGTAAAATCAATTTAAATTACATTAAAATATATTTTAAAACTAAACAGCCATGTGTTACTGTTGCAGTAAAATTTTCGTGCCAGTTTCTCTGCATTGACCTAAAATTTTGACTAAAGTATAAAAATAGTACTAAATCATTTTTATAATTTAGTTACTGCAAACCATTGCAATATTTCAATAATATGATATATCTTGATATATCATGATATAGCTTTATAGATATAAGAATAATGAAGAGTTTATAACTTGTAAAGTTTTTTTCTGTTTAAACAACAACTTTTTCCTATACTAGCTAAATATGCAAAAACTGCTTGCACACTCACCACAATTGCCAGGAAAAGTACTTAAGAACATGAGTCAGATACTAAGTTTAAGTCTTAAGAAGTACAATGATATAAGAATGCAAGAATTGCAAATACAGAAAAGTACAAAATGAAATAAATCCATAAAAAAGATACAAATTAACAAATGACTACACAGTTCTTTGATTGTAGCCGACGTTATAGGATAAGATGCAAAGTTACGAGTTCTTATTCTTTTATGAGTTTTTTTTAAGGAATTTGGTCGGAATGTAATGATAGGATGTCCTACTTGCCTGTCAAACTATGTATGTGTTCATGTGTTGGAGGAGGTTAAGGGAGGGTGGGATCTTATGCTTTCAAAGCTAGCTTGCTATTACTTAGCTGTCTACCCTACCTACCCTGCCTTTAATAGTTTCATATAAGGTTATTCCAACACCTCTGGCAGAAATAATATCTTGAGCATAGAGAGACATTCAGACAGTCTGGAAATCTTCATCAGGACAGCTGCAGGAGTGGAGGGCTGGATATCAATCATAAACACTAGCGATCAGGAATGAACACATCTCCTCCACTGTATTCACACCCTCATGAGTGACTGAAGCCATCTCAGATTCTCATCCTCAGACATACAGAGCTAAGCACCTGGGAAAAGATGACCGTGTTGAATGAGTCCATGTTTAACCTCCTCAAATGGCCTGTTCTTTTTAAAAGCATTAAACGCTGATCAGTGCTCTGGCACAGAGCCTGACCGCTTGCGTGTGTGTGGTAAAGAAGAGTGACAAAGATTAGGACAGAAGCGTTTCTATTAATTCACTCACAGAGCTGCAGAGACCAGCTTCAGTCCATTCTGTAGTCAGTACAGGACTCGACAAGACTGTGTGAGCATGTAAATGCCCCATAATTCCTTGGGGCAAGTCTGAGCTAGCTGTGACCAGAGAAAGGAACAAGCCTTTCGCATAACATGAAAAATCATGTCGACATTGATCTATCATATTATTGTTATTTACTATGAAGTCTTCATTCTTTCAAGGGATGAAAACTGTTTCTGTATTATTTTTTATTATTATGTTTTTCTAATTCATTGGCAGCCATGAAGCATCACTGAAGATTGTGTACCTGGAGAAATATGTAAGGAGTGATTGTGTAGACCTTCATTATTTTGGACTTACTGTACTCTAGAAAGACAATTATGATAAAATTCTGGCATATATTCATGCTGCTGTGACTGCCATTCCAGTCATTTATTAATGTTTATTGTTTTTGAACTGATAACATGGTTGTTTTCATTCAGATATTAAACTGTAAATCATCAGACAGCAGATGCATGCTATTGGGGCCAGACTTTTGACTGCAGTGGGTTCAGTCTGGCTCCTGGAGGGCCACATTCTTAGAAAGTTCAGCACCAGCCTTAATCAAACACACCTGCAAATCAAAATCTTCAAGATGACTTGTGCATTACACGCAGGTGTGTTTGTTAGGGTTGGGTCTCTGCAGTACAGTGACCCTATAGAAGCCTGTTATGTATATACTCTTCCTGATGCAGTTGCGTGAGTCGACCAGCAGGTGGGGCCAGAGGATGCATCCTCAGTGCAGTGCTGCCAGTTTTACCCATAATTCAGTGCAGCTTTAAAACAAACTGGCCAATAAGCCTTTGCATACTGTTTCAAAGTGTCTGGCAGACGTTCTCAAGATGTGTGCCATTTTGTCAAATGCACATTTAGTGTGAACCTATTTTGAATATTTTTTGCCGTTTTAATGTGTCATGTTGAAATGTTGATTTGCATAAAAAAACCAACCCAAAAGTACAATATTATGCAAAAGGCATGTTTGAAAATATTAAAACCGCATAATGCACTCTGCATACATTACATCAGAATATCTGTTGGCATGTAGAGCAGATCTAAGCCGTGTGGGACAGTGTCTGAATATTCACTTACACTAGACAGTGCAGATGCTCTTTCTTCTTATCTTGGGGCTGATGTCAGAATCACAGGGCAGCGTGGGTAATGTGCTAGCCCGCTGTGCATCAGTTGCTGCTAGGCAGCGTGGGTATTGTAGTGCATCTCTAGTGACTTATGGGCAGCATGAGTCATCCATTAATAGTCCTCTGGATGTGTTTTGGGAGAGGCAAACGTACAGCCCTCTTACAAGCGAAACATAATCACTTCCTGACGCTGATGTTAATGAGTCTTTACAAACCCTGTGAATAACCAGCGAGGAGACCTTACACACCTTAATAAACATGATCTGTCCGTGGTCTGGTGAATTAGGATGTGTTCGGATTACACACCCTAGTTCCCTATGATGTGAGTCAGTGTACCGGGAACACAAATTCAGGCACTAACAAGGGCTTTGAACAATCAATGCTGATGACTCAGTTACCTGTGAGGTGATTATGAAGCTGCACATTAAATCGTAGCTGATGTTTAACTGCATGACTGATCCAGTATGCTTCTGCTGTCATATGTTTTGTATATCAAGCATCTTCGTTGTAGCTGACAGACATCTGGCAAAACAGTAAGTTTGCCGTAAGTGAATACAGTGTGCAACGGTTCTCACCATTTTTTATGGTGCATTCTGGGTAAAGACGGAGTTTTAGTGCACTGGTATCATTTCCACAACAGAACAACCCCAGCTAACAACTTTACATTGTAATAATGTTTCTCTAATGTTTCCATTAAATAACAAAAATGTTATTTTGAAAGTTCTACTAATGTTACTGCAAAAATGTTTTTGATAACCTTGAGAGAACTTCTAGGGAACCTTAGCCAACATTCTAAGAACATTCTGTGAGCTGGAAACCCTAGAAATTGTTCACTTTTTAGGTGGTGTACTTACTATATTATGGAGCAGACTGAGATGCATCCAGACACACATTATTACCTAACAGTCACATTCTGTTGCATGCTTAAACGGGTAACATTCTCACAGAAGCCCTGGATGAGCATCAAACCTTTCATCCTGTTGTCACGGCTGAACTGATGTTGCTGGTCTTCTTTAACTGCAGTGTTTTCGTGTCTGTTGCAGTGAGGGTGTTCCTTCCACCTCCTGTGAGCTCAACTGTCATGGCTGACGCTGAAGACCCTCTTTAGACCTCAGTGTCTCGTGGCACCTCGCCTCTGTAACCGGGAGAAACCGAATTCGTACTCCAAGCTTCATCCAGAAATCTTTCCTGGCCCAAGCAACGTATCATAGAACTTCAGATTCAGCGGCGACCAGTGACGTCACTTATGAATTCATCTAATACACCAGGTAAATGTTTCCACTTGTATCATCAGTCACTCTTGTATGCATCAGATTTTTCCACAGAAAGGAGGCCACGTGGAATGTGCACAGATTTCCTCAGAATTTGAACATCTGTCATTCAAAATTTTGTGCATTTTTGTTCCTTTATGAAAGATTAGAGCTGTAGCTATCAGTAAGAGTGTAGTAAACTAGTTTTGCCATATATAGCAGCAATCCGTAACTTTTGCCTCTCTACTGCCATCTCTGTTTGAAACATAAAACTGCAGGTTTCTTTGTTCTTCTCATTACATATGTGGAAGTCAAATGAAGCCAAACTGACATTTCCTGTGAAATCGTACTTGACAGCTCACGATAAGTCATTTTTAACCAAAAAAGTTACGAATTGTAGCTTTAAATAATTCAAATAATTTCCTTAGAGTTCTTACGATCAGCACAGAAATCCAAATCGACTGCAGATTTGTTTCTGAGCCACAGGACATATAGGTATAGAAAAAATATCTGCTTTGTCTGATACTGATTGAAAGGTTAAGTGTGTAATTTCTGATTCCAGCAGCATCAGACAGAACTGTAATCTGTTTGTCTGAGAGGCCCGACAGACTCCATCAGTGCTGTGAGTTTGGAGGCGGGGATACCTGTTTAGAGAAGGGGGAGTGTTTGAAACACAGTCATTATTATCGCAGTTCTGATTGGTGACGCAGGTAGCACAGAAAATTACACACTTCACCTTTTATTGCTGGTGTAACACTGGCTCTGTTTTAAAAAATCAGATGAGTGTGTTTCTATTATAAGCAATGTGGACTGCAAAGCAAAACATGAATTGCTTATCATCCGGAATTTTTTTTTTTTTTATTGTTGTCTTGCTGTTTCTTACGTGACGTGTGAGGATGAAAGCTAAGAGAGTCTCTTTGTTCTGGCATACTGAATTCAGTATGAGTGCTCATGAATGTGTTTTTTCAGATCTTTTAAAGTTGATCTGTTTTCAGAAGTAACAGGTCTGGTGTAAAATCTAGTGGGGTGTCGATGGGGGAAGCATTTTAACGTTTCATAGACGCGCTCCTGACGTGAAGGTTGTTTCAGAAACATTTTAATTATGTCTCCTAAGACAGCTTGTGTTGGCTGAACTGTAAGTCAGCATCATTTGTATGCAAAGGCAATCCCAGAATGCACTGCGTTGATTATTAATATAGTTCATTCAATGGCAAAAACTAGCTATAAAAAATTTACTGTTTTAGCTCATGTTTGCACCACACTAAAGCCAAACTATTGGAAACAAGTGAGTCAAGTCTCCTGTTTAGATCCTGATTCGAGTTGTGTGGAGCGTTCATGTCAGTTTCTTATCGTTACGATATTGCCTTAGAAGGATGTTATCTATGTTAGATAATAGGTTTTGAAACATCATTTCTTTTGTCTTAAGCACCGTAAGTCCTTGGTTAAATTAAATTTAGACTAGTTTTTCATTCGCAGAAAGATATTTTAAAATCCCACTGCAGTTGGTAACATGGCACTGATCGAAACTATTAGCATTGTGTTTGTAAACAAACAGTTAGCGTGACATTACTTGAATCTGTTTGTTGTTTTGTTTGCGCGTGCTGCCTCATAGCTGTAGCTACTACAAATCCCGTTTCACAGACGTTTTGTCTGTCGGTAAGCTAGTAAGTGAGCTGTGGTTGTGGTTTAGTATGTAATTGTGTGTAATTGTCTTGTGTCAGGTGTAGCTCAGCCAGGGTTCGGTGGTGTGTTGTTCACCTATAGAAGTCTGTCCTCACAATCTGTGGATTTTGTTTGTCTTCCTGCCTCAACATTTCACCGTCACCCCCGTCTCTTCCCAGCATCCTTTTCTACCTGGTTTTAGCCCCCGTAGCTCATACCTTTGGCCCCGCCCCCTCTTCCTCTTCTCCGCCCCCTCTCCTGCTCACGTCTCTCTTGGCTCTCTGCCGTTTATAATTAGAACTGGTAACAACCTCTATTAACCCTCCGTCCCCCTTATGACGTCTTTGAATGTCACTGGATGCTGTGGCAACCTTCTATGCTGCACCCCACTCCACATCAATACAGCTCATACGGCTCTCTGCTGATTGGCTCGTTCGCTTGTTTTGATGCAAGTTGATTGGTTCTTTGCTTTTTGTCTGCTCTGCATGTGTGTTCTGCATGTATAAGAATGTGACTTATAAAGTCAAAAGTATAAAGAGCTACGGTGACTACAGCTGATTTATATCTTCAGCTGTTTATAATATAGAAAAACCAATTTGGTTTAGATGTTTTTGATAGGATGTTATGTGATTTTTTTTTTGGCAAATCTATTTTATAGATTAATAAACATTTCATAGGTTAATAGAACTATAATTTGAGGTGTCATTATTATAGATGTTATATTAACAGTTTGTAAGAGAAATATATGGCAATATGGCAATTATATAATGATTTCACATCATTTTAATAATTTTTTTTATTAAATTGTGATATTGTGATTCTGCACCACTGACAGTGCTTGAATGGTTTACTTTGTTATCAATGGCAGAGAGAGGAAAATTGTTTGGAAATGATCTTTTTCTACACACCGCATCTCATGGTATAGCCACCACACTTTGGATAAAGTCCAGTAAAGGTCCCCAGATGTCATGTTAAACATCTCAGTTCTTTTGTTGTAGTGTTGCATTGAGGAACTCTGGTTTGCTTGTTTGTAATGTCCAGTGAAACTGAAGCTCCATATGATCCTGGGTCTCCAGGCCCTTCAAGGAGAAACAAGTGTCAGTTTATTCAGCCATGCATTGAGGCCTTTTGTTCTGTTGAGGACATGAGAGGTCATTTCATCTACAGAAACCCTGCACTGTTAATGGGCTCCATGCTTTGTGCTAGATAGGTTCAGGGATGCAAATGTGTCAAATGTTGTGCACTCTCGCTCTGCTCGTATGTTCTTATAAGCGCTTTGCACGATACGTTTATTAGCATGCTGTTTTTGTACGTAAACGCAGGTCCTTGGCTGGATTATGTCTTTCTGAATAAATCAGTCATTTATGATACAATAATGGCGTCTTTAATTAAGTATCCAGATATTCGGCCTGTGACACAAAGGGCCATTCTAGAGACGGCAGAACCAACGTCAGAGTGACAGGAGAACATGTTGTGTTCTTTGTCTTTATCCCCCTCAAATTTTTAATCAATGTTTTCTTGTAGAGGTTGAACTCTGGGTAGCAATTATCAGTATTAATGTGATTTATTTGACAAAATCTAAGCACATGTCCCATCAGACATTTTGTTTTGATCATACCAACGCTCATTCCTAAAGTTTTTCTCCCTCTCTTTAGTTTTAATAACAGGAGTCTGTTATTACAGGAGTCTGATGTACGTCAGATTTTATTTAATAAATAGATGATTTGTTTTACAATTTTTGTTTTACAGTTTTACAAATTGTCTAAAACATCGTATTGTACACAAAGATCTGATAAATGTATTTTGGAAATAATAATGTAATGAAATTAAATCCTTTTTACAATATTTATTTAATGTTTATTTTGGTTCTGCTTTTTCTGCCAAAGAAGGCTTTTATCGGAAGATCCGATACTGCAGATGAACAGTTAAGCAGTTTGAATCTATAACGTTTTAGCTACGTTTTGCAGATGATTAAATGATTGCATATTCTAGGTAAAAACGCACACATCGTATAGTCATTTACGGACATTCATATGCGAGCTGTAACTAGTTTCAAAGAGCACTTATAACTTGTGAATCAGTTTTCAGCCCAGCTTGTACTGGTTTGTTACCTGAAATGAGAGGTAGCCACTGGTCGGTAAACTCGGGTTTGAGTGATTGAAGCATTGATTCGTCTGACGTACCGTGGGAGGTCTTCCTCCAGAGATCTCATCGTTATCTGCATGTGTTAATATTTGAATCGGTGGAATAAATGCACACAAGTGTGAGTTTGTGTGTGAATCGGTGTGTGTTGTGTGGCAGGGAGGAGCACTGCAGTTGGGGCTGTGCAGAGAATGAGTCATCACTGTGTTCTATTTGAGGAGAAAGAATCTGTATGCGCCTCCTGTGCTGCTGCGTGTGTGTGTTTGCTGTGCTGCTGCGTGTGTGTGTTTGCTTCTCTGCGTGTGTGGTGCTGCTGCTGCGTGTGTGTGTTTGCTGTGCTGCTGCGTGTGTGTGTTTGCTGTGCTGCTGCGTGTGTGTGTTTGCTGTGCTGCTGCGTGTGTGTGTTTGCTGTGCTGCTGCGTGTGTGTTTGCTGTGCTGCTGCGTGTGTGTTTGCTGTGGTGCTGTGTGTGTGTGTGTGTGTGTGTGTGTATCCTCACTTTGAGTGAAAGTGTATCTGTCTATGCCTTGAAATGAGTCATCAAATGATTCTAAAAAAGGTTGTTTTTCTGCCTGTATATGTATGCGGGTACCATAGCAGGCTTGATGTCCGTTTATTGATTTATCTGAGCATATTTGTCTTATTCATGTCCCCGTGAGTTTTTTTGTAATGTGTATCTGTGCACAACCCATCGCAGAAAACCTAAAACTCGTTCTCTTTGTCGTTCTCTCAAAGGAACGCCTGGCAGCCGCTCTAACTGGGACGTTTAAGAAACAATTTTGCAACGTGGTGCTAATGTTTCGTTTCTTTCAGTTGATTCCGTTTAGTTTAGTTGGTCGGGTTTGTTTTTGGTCGTGACAGCACAATCTGAATGGATTTCGTGGGCATGAGAATTTCTCTGGGCTCATAATCAAGACAGGTAACAGATTGCTCATTGATTGGTCGGTTGTTATTCAGGCGGTATTGACGGGCTCTGAGCTTGTCTGTGCCACGTCTGGATCGACCTGCAGTGAAATGATCCGACAGCACTGCTCGAGTTCTTTGAGCATCTGTGTCGGGTGATGTTCTGTCCCTGGCAAGAATTCAGATGCAGTGACCCGTCACCTTTTAAAAATAACATGCACAATAAAACAAACTCCAGTTCACTGGTTGGTTAGTTTGTAATAAAGCACTTTAAAGCGTTGATTTATTGAAAACACAAAGAAAATGTGAGTGCTGCTTAGCCTTGCACAACATGATGCTAGGTTTTTGGGTGGTTGTGAGGGTGTTGCTATGGAGTTCTGAGTAGTTTTTGGGGTGTTTTAAGGTTGTTGGGGTGGTTCTGGGTTATTTTCATTTAAGGTTCTGGGTCAAGTTTGATCTAAATTTTGATCCCTGGATATACTTTGACTCTCTCCTTCAATGTAAGTTCAGGCATCTCTTAGACATTCACTGTTTCATTTTCATATGAATCACATCTTTAATTCTCATTTAAAATACGTTGTCTAAGAAGGTCAGCGATCACTGGACAGAATCCAGTAACTTTGGAGAGTTATTTATCCACGTGAGAATCTGCTTTGTTTCTGTCTTGCTGTTTAAATGAATCCCACCAACGGAGGCTATATTCATGGCCCTGTCAGTGTGAGCTAATATAACGTGTTTTTTTGGGTGGTGGTGAGGGAGAGTTCACATGCTCCAAATCTTCAACAAACATTTAGCCTGACTGTCCACAGCCTTCTGTCCACCGTGAAGAGCAGCCACATTTATTTACTGTTTTTCTCAACCGTACAAGATTCCTCTGAACCCAATGGAGGGAAGTTGTGGCTCACTTTGGGTTTTGCCTCAATTGGGTCAGATCTGGCTAAAGGCTAGTGAGAGAGAGAGAGAGAGACTAGCTGTCAAACAAAGTCTGCAGCCAAAGTCCTTGACATTACTAACATGAGTTCATCACTCGTAAAAAAAAGACTTAAAAACAAGTGGTTAGCCCCCCCCCACCTTCCCATGGCTAAATATAAGCCCAACTAACGTCATAAAGCCCAAAAGGTACATCCACCTATAAATAACATGGGCGGCTTGAAACTAAAGCTAACAGACAAGGCTGGAGTTTAGGGGCCGTGTAAAAACGTAGTCTTCCCTACAGCTGTGGAGCAGATAGTGTCAGAGGAGTCAAAATGCAACAGGCTGCAGAACATTGAGTACAAAGTATAAGCAGTTATGATTAGGGCTGTGCAAATCTACAAGTTTTTTAAATCAACAAGTTATTGGGTTGTCTGATTAACTGAATAGTTGACTAATCAGTAGTTAGGGTGCACTCTACCCCAATCGATGGCTATTTATACAGGATGTGTTTTTGTGTTTAAATAAACAGGTACTCGAAACACAACAGCAGAACAGAGTGCTAGGGTCAGGAGGTACGTTTTAAGAGTTGAATTCATTTTAGCTTCACACAAGACAGGACAACCAAATACTCTATAGACAAACATTAAAATAGCGGAGAAATAAAATAAAATGATGCAGAAATACATAAAATAGCGTTGACTGCAAGAACAAGCGGCTCTTTGACAGACAGATGTTTAACCAATTCATGAGTTAAATGTCTTCAAAGTTTAATTGCACAAAAACTATCACAGTTTTTTGTTTTGTTTGTATGGTTTATGCATTGAATTTGTATCGCTTGACTCATTTCTCTGTGAAGCAACACCATTTGAAATATGAAAAATATTAAATGGACGTGTAAGCATGTATTGCGTATGTGCATTAGTCAGACTGCACGCTCTCGCTGGCCAGGCCAGAGTTGATTCTATTTGCAGCCTCGGTTCAAATTATGTGTTAGCCGGCAATGAGTGCCAAATATTAAAGATGACTGTGCTTTGATTTTGCCTGTGTGCACAAACGCAGCCTGTATTTGTACTTTCTTGATCACGCCCAGTGCCCAGGCAATGATAGGAGACGCTGGGTACACGCACATCTGTTCCATGTAGTTTTAAACACGTCTTTTTTTTTCAAACAAGTACTCGACAAAGCCCTTCTTTGATCTTTGCCTGCTCTTGAGCCAAATCCATTTTCACTCTCAAGCGCTCCAGTGGTCATGGTTACAGACGGCTCTAAGAAAACGCGTCACTGCGCTAATTTAGGCACTCTGGATAAATCTTACCCTTTAATATTGGTCTGCGACCAACTTTCCTTGCATGAAACAAATGTTTAGCCTTCATAAAAAAACTGTGAAACTGGGCTCAGATGTGTTCTTTCCCCTCTTATTGGTCTGCACTTGAGGTTCAAGTTTTGAAGCGTTCTTCTCTCCTGGAAGTTTTTTGTGCAACAGGTCAGTTACTTTTTCTGTCTGATAATAAATGCGATGCATGCATGAGGCTGTTGATCCCCAAACTGCTGCAGAATCTTGTCGTGCATCAGACAGAAGGGCATATAAAATCATTGGTGCAGTTTGCAATGGTTGCGCTAGATGCATTATGGTTGTTTCACACCGTCAGAAAGGTTTAATGCGTTATACATCTGAATCTGATTTAGTTTCACCTCCAGACATTGTATTTAAAAATAATCAACATTTCATTCTGCATTTTCATTTAGTAATGTATATTTTTTTGTCTAACTGTTTTGTCCAAATGTTATTCAGAATTCTCGAAATCACTGTTTAAATGCTCATTTACGTGTCTTGTAAGTGGCTGTTGTTGATTTGGAGGTAAACGGGGTGATCTGTCAGACAGCAGCGTGTCACTGGTTTGATAATGTTTCATTTGTCATCCAAGACTTTTGGCCCACATGCGCTTGTGAAACGGTGACCCTTGTGTTCTCTGTGTTCATAGTGCTGACGCAGATTCCTCGTGTAAAACGCATTCGTTTGTGCTAAGCGCTTCGATTTAACCGGTGGTGCCTCAGCTACATGAATTTGTTCTATTCATTATAGCATGCACTGAGCACATAAACAATAGGCTGCATTCTTTGCATATTGCATGTGTGTTTTGTGTCCCTGTGGATGGATATGTTGGTCTGTCTTATTTACCCTCACGTTGTCAAGTTAAACTGTTGTTTTGGTCACACTCCTGCAGTCCTGTTGGGGTTTTGTCTAATACTGTATCTGACTGGCTCCGTTTGTGACTCCTGAGAGATGATGTTTTTGGCACCTTGATTTGCATGATAGACAATCCACCATCCACTCCCTTTAATGTTTTTGTCTCTATCTTCTGTCTCTCTTTCTCTCACTGCCTGTCTCTCTCTTCCCCCTCCTTTCTCTCTCCGCTCCCGACTCTATTTATAGCACGGTCCCGCCCCTCCCCTGTCGCTCGGCAGCTATTTCCAGCAAGCTGAAGCAGCTACAGTCTGTTTGTAAACTCGGAGTCTCTACACCTCTGCTCTCCCGTTCGCTACGCGAAGCAGGGGAGGGTGTGGAAATTTGTCTTCGAACAATTAAAGAAAACACTTAACAGAACAACGTTGGATGGTTCACTTTAAGCCCATTCATCAGAAGATCGAGTTGTGTGGAGCTGCGGCCAGAGCTTTGCCAGGATTGGCTGGCAGTATTACGCGCATCAGCGGGCTCGGAGAGACGAGGATAAGGAGGGGGAAGGAAGGAAGAAGGGGACAGGCGACTAACTCTTGCCGTTTGCTGATAAAAGTCTCCCGGGGATCTATTTCACGTTCCTCTCTATCTGTTTGTTATATCGTCTCCCTGTTTGATCTTCTCTTTTCCCGCTTGGTCGCATTTCGTCATGGGGAAGTCGCTTTTTTGGAGTCCACCGATGCCACATGCATAACTTCAGACAGGATACAGGCACGCTCAGACCGGAGGACTTGGATGCGAGCCACGCTTGGAGTTGTCGTTGTGAATTAGCTGTTTGTTTCGGTAATAGACGATTAGACAAGAAGGTGATGTGGTTTATGAATAGAGAGATTGTACGGTCGTAGAGCTGATAGTCTGAGCGAGCCGTTTAAGGATTCGTCTATAGCTTTCCCTCTACGGAGACCAGGTCTGTTTTGCTTTATATTTGTTTATTTTGAACAATAGAACTACCAGACAAAACTGTCATGTATTTTCTCAATGCTTGTACCTTTTAAAAAAGAAGAATGTGCAACCCTTTTCCAAAATAGGAAAACATCTTGCTACCTTCAGATGCATTTGTGATTTTCACTTTCGAGTAACGAAGATGATGGAGAGCCAATTTTCTTCTCCTTTTTCATGCTGATTTGTGCGTTGGACTTTTTTTGCATTAATCGTGTGGTGATATTTTGAGACTGGCATGCTTTTAAAGCCAACCGTACCGGGACTGTGCGCGATGTTGCAGACGATCTATGAGACAGAATCCTGCTTCTCCTCAGACAGCACGTCCAGCCGAGAGAAACCCGTGGAGCTGCTGCCTCAGTCCAGAAGCGCCAGCATGACGAGTACCGGTGAGTTCCAGAGAAATAGAGAGAGGGCACACAGAGTCAGAGGAGAGAGAAATGCAAGCATGCTTTAGACGTGTGTGTTGCTTTGGAAAAGGAAAAGAAAGAGGGGTGGGTGAGTGTTTGCCTTGCTCAAATTGAAGACACTTTGAAGTCAAAGGGTTGTTGATGTTTTTTGATAGAACAACAGTTGTGCTGTGGCTACATCTTGACTTTGTTTTGTCTGGTCCAACTCTGTTTGGACAAAATCAGGAGGGTCATGGTGTTAACCTGGAATCTCTAAACAAAGGTGACTGGCTTTCCATTCTGCAGTAACGTCAGTGTCACTCTTTTACTCTTGTTTTGTCATTGCATTCTCTTAGCAGTTAATCCGTTAAGAATGTTAGGTTAAGGTTGTTAAGTTAATATGTCCAACCATGTGGCTTTCAACGCTCCTCAGTATTTAACCTACTGAATGCAAATGTGTGTTGTGTGGGTTGCAAATAAATCCCCTTGGGGCAAAAAATACTTCTGAAACGTTGTAAAAATGTTGTCGGTATGCTGTCATTTTGTTTCTTGGAATTAGAGGCACTCAGATTCATATTGGCAGAGCAAACGCGTGCCTCGTCCTTTTCAGAAGTGACATTCCCGTCAGAGCCGTGCGAGGTTCGGCCATCTCTCACCTGCGCTTGAATCAACAGAGAGGAACGAATATATAACAGTGTGTGGGTGTTTCATCTGCCCCGCGCTGGGCCTGTTTACCTCACACCTGTTCAAATAGATAGATATGCTGCTGTATCGTCTCATTTAGATCTTTATGTGTGGAAAGGACCCCTGAGTATTGGTCTGTAATTCATTAAGAATAATTGTTGGTTTAGGGAAAGGACTGGTGTAGATTACTGGAAAGGTTTAGTTAAGTTAACTTTTGCTACAGATTTTTTAATAAGTACAAAATAATTCAGGTACAGTGTTTTAAATCTAGATTTGTTATAGTTTGTGTACGTTTCAAACATGTCCATATGTGTGTGTATGCGTTTGCATGTGTGTGTGTGTGTATGTATGTATATAATATGTGAAATTTATACACACACACACACACACACACACACACACACACATATACATATTTATATATATATATAATGTATGTATATTACTATATATACTATATATATACTATTTTGAGCCAAGGGGGTTTTGAGCCAAGGGGGTTTCCTATATATTACTATATATATATTACTATACATATTACTATACATATTACTATACATATTACTATACATATAATATGTGAAATGTTTCACCTCCCTTTTCCCCAACAGCTTTTGTGAAAACAGGCTGTTGTTGTCAACTGGCAGTACCATGATTATGTAGTGAACACTCTGACGACATAATCACAGGCTCTACAGTGAGTTTAATTAACCTCCTGCTCCAAAAACCCTGCAGGAATGAGTACATGATTCCTATTGGAATTTCTGTAATCATTTGGTGCTGATGTTAATGGGGAACAATATGTAGACTTATAAGATAAAATTCTGGGTTTTTAAATTCTTTTACGTTTTCTACTGGTGCATTTAATTATATTTGTACTTTAGAACATTTTTTGAAAGTTAATTTTTTTTTTTTTCTGTTCCCATAAGAAAATTCCCATTAGCTTCCCGATTATCTTAAAACTTCCAATAGGAATTCAATAGGATTTTGGACTATGACAGAAAACTTTCAAAATGTTAGGCCAGCAGAACTTTCATGGTGTTCACTCCTACCAAAACGTTCTGGGTATTTTGGCACGTGTTACAGTCATATACTTCTCATCAGCACTGGTGAACAATGGTGTGTCGGCATCTCTAATTGGCCCGGAGGAAACATGACACTCCTCACACACATGCTGTAACAGGTCGTGTACAGAATGCGTTCTGGTTACACAACACAACGTATAGGTAGCAGCGGGCTTGCACAATTATTGTACTCGTCCAAACATCTGTCTCTGAAGCAGCAGTTACTGCTTTTGTTTACATGCGCAGCAGCTGCAAGACAATCCGTGTTTTATGCATTCCAGAAGGTGTCTGACATTTGTTGTCATAATCAGATTTGTTTAGGCTGTTTTTTAAGTCAGTCTTTCTTGTTTCTTCCTTGAATCCTTTTATGCATTATTGCAAAAATACAAAAGGGAAAAGCGATTTTCAAATCGACTAACAAATTTGCATTTACAACAAAAAAAGTTACAGAAACCTGATTACTGTCGCAGTAACATGATTTTTTTTTTTTTTTGCAGATTTTGCAAGTTCCAAATGCAGATTTACTGGTTCTGTTAAGCTGAGCTGATCTCATAAACTTGTTGAACTTGGATCGAATTATTATAAGTCGATACTCCCGGCGGAGGTTTTTAATTAATTGTACCTGCGTTATGTAATGGAAAAAGGCCTCGCAACATCACGCTGAATCAGTATGGATTAGGTAGATGGCAGATTTGATGCGTAACTAGCTGCTGTCTGTCTAAGCCTTTATCGGACTGGAATGTGTGTCTGTGTAATACAGCTTCAAAGAATAAAAGCACGTCTCATAACGTAACTTTGAACAATTGTGTAAGTGATGTAGAAAAGCCCTGCAGAGATTATGAAAAACTTTGATTGGAAAGTTAAAAGAATTCAGTCACAATTGAACCTGCTTTTTGTTCTGGCAGCTGCGATTAACAATCGATTTGAAAATTCGACCTTCGTAACAGCGAGTGTTGCGTCAGTCGCTTCAAACAAAAGCAGAAAGCTCAACAATATGCTTAAAATCTGAGACTGATGTAAATTGCAAACATTGCATAAATGCATTGAATCATGCACTTTTTTAAAATAATTGGCTTGCTTTTAGAACAATTTCACTCTGACAAAGATATCATGTCCAGCTGCTCCAGTCTCCACCCAGCTGTTCAGTCTCCACCCCCTGGCTCACCTACACTCTCTGGATGTTTCAGACATGATATCATTT
This sequence comes from Chromobotia macracanthus, assembly GCA_036877525.1. NCBI lineage: Eukaryota > Metazoa > Chordata > Actinopteri > Cypriniformes > Botiidae > Chromobotia > Chromobotia macracanthus. The sequence continues at coordinate 632,593 of JAZGTH010000104.1, forward strand.
ATGTTCCAGACAAAGTACATTCACATCTTTGATAAATTCCCTAAACGTCAGTGTAGCAATGTCAATTGATGTCATGCATGTGCTGTCTAAGTTCTGGTACAAATGTAGCTGACAAACGTTCTGTAATTGTCATAAGTCATTCTGCCTTTTGGCATGGGGACATTGTCATTAGGTGGCCACTTCCATAGTCTGTCTTATCCCAAAAAGATCAGGACAAGACATATTTATTGGCAATTGACTGGATCATGAAAAATAGGGGTTATGTGCCAAAATGGAGGCAGATGATTGGACGAGAGGAGTATGTGTTTTGTTTTGCTGTTTAAGAAATGAAGCAGTGTCAATGAAGCAGTGTCACAGTGTCAATGAAGTTACATTTGGATAAAAAGTGCATCAATAATCCTGCACATTAAAACCAGTAAGGAAGTAACCAGGAACAAATAACGTAAACTTAGACGTACAGCAGCGGTAACCAAAGGCATTTTAGTCTTGAAAACTTGTATATTCCTAGCCTCGCTGTCATTCGAGTACTGAATTTACCTTGTAATCAAACTTGGTAAGCTGGCAAAAAGAAGACCTCCTCTAAATTTAGCTGTACCAATTCCACCATGGCTAGTCAACTATTTCTGCCCAGCGATGTCCCTTTGCTATAATAAGCTACGGGCATGTCACGCCTGTTTACAGGCACATATTTACACCTCATGTCTTGAATGGCAGCAGGAGTTTGTGGGGCACTGTGGGAATGCATTAGTCCCGTCCACTCTGTTCTCTTTCAGCACCCTCTCTGAGGTCTGTTTTCAAACCCCAGTGCGCTCGCAATCGTGTTTGACAGCCGATCTCATTGAAACAAACATGAGTCAGTCAATCAGTGATTCAGTCGTTGATTCAGTGGATGATTCAGAGAATTGGTTGTTTATCCGATGCTTGTTTTGCAGAGCAGTTATCAATGTTACATTTGTGTAGGCGTTGATGCGACAGGCTACAAAAGTCCCCTATCCACAATAATGGCAAGATGACGCAAACATTACAAATCATGCCAAACTACAAAATGCATCAGGTTCAGACAATAAGCAAAGAGGCCCCAAATCCTGAATTGTAAAGCTTTTTCATATATTTTACATAATGCAGATAATAAACCTATAGTATTACTTCTTCTCATTGTATTACATATATTGGAAGCATTCAGTTCAGATTTAAAGACAGTATGCTTTGGAGTGGAAATGGAATACGTATATACTCCACTCTGTTCTGTTTGTACCCTACACATGAGCTAATAATATCTGACTGGTGTCATTTTCCTGCATCTATTATGGGGTTTTAGTAGAGTATGCTCCTGTTATGACTGCCAATGGTATTTCTGGAGGTGAGAAGTTATTGTAGACAGTAATATGTAGGTATAAATTGAGAATGGTTGAGGAATATCAGAGTTTGTGGTCATTGTGTAAGTCTGCCCTTGATTTCTCATTGTCGCTAGGGTATTCTGGGTGGTTTCCAGGTGATTGTTTATTTGCCCATGTCAATGAGTCTTTGCAAAATATTTTAGACCCTAAGTGTCGCTCACCAGGCAAGAAGTTCACATTCTCTAGCTTTCAAATCAAAAGAAATATCTCCAGTCCAGACTGAACCTATGCTGCTCCACCTTCAGCAGGGGAGTCCCTCTGGAAAACTGTGCTTGTGTGTCTAGAGACTGACTGAATCCTCCCTACAAAAACTTGCATTTTATCTTTGTCGCGTGCCAAGGCTCTGGTGACTTGCGCCGCCCACTTTACTGCGTGCCCTAGCTGTGGTTTATTTAATATTCTGCTTGTGAGGACTGAGTTTCCGTGTCTTTGTTTACCTTCTCATCTTCATTTTTTCTTTTTACCTTAATAAGTAAAAGCAGAAAGCATGTTTTCTGTGAAAAAAAATGATCAAAGATAGAAGATTGGTTTTGGTATTCTTTGCCCTTGCCAAATGACCCATAGCTTTAAATTCCTGATATCCTTTAATATCCTTTACTGGAAATAGTTTCATAACAAAAGGAATAACCTTTCATTAGATCATGCCATCCAAACCCCTCAGGAGAGTAGAGCAAAGATCCAGTTCTTGCTGGTTTCCCAGCTGTCAGTTTATCAAATGCTGGGGTTGTGAATGATTTTGTAGAGACGGCATTGTTGAGATTTGTGTTCTGTTGGTGAATTTTTGTAGCTACAGGGATTCAGTGTAATCTCTAGAGACAGAAACAGTATCAATGAAGTCTTTGTTGAGATTGTGGAGGTGGACCTTCATTGTTCATGGATCTTTTCTGGGCTACCTGTTGCTCTGCTGTTGTTCTTGAAGTCTAGTACTTCAAATAAAGCTGCAATCTGTAACTTTTGCCTCTCTGTCGCTATTTCTGTTTAAAACATAAAATTGCAATTTATTTTACATACTTTTCTTTACGTAAGTCGAAGGCAAACTGACATTCCCCAGTAAATCACAACCAACCGCTCAATTTCTAAATCAGTATTACGAGCTTACCGTTGCAAAGCATGGTAAGGTTAAACAAGCATTTTAAACACGTATCTGTTATGTACTTTCTCATGTACTTGAATTTATTTTTAACCAACCAGTTGCAGATTGCAGCATTATTAGGCTGTTCAAAGTTTCTGCACATTCACTGATCATTCTCTGAAAACGTTCCCTGAGATCAGTGGAAAACTCTGAATGAAGCTTTATGTTGAAATAACAGCTACAAATATCTGTAACCAAAGAGATGCTAACTTGAGAAACCGTCTCATCATCATCTTTTAGTCTTGTAGTGTTTCTTCTAGAGGAGAAAGTGTCTGCAGTAATATAGTAATGGAGCGCCTCTGCTTCTTTCTGAAAGCTGTGTGAGATGAATTCCTCACCACACATTGAAGTTTACCCAGAAAACAACATTCCTCTCATGCGAGCTTCTGACGTCAATGCAGCTTCATTTATAGAACCTGTAAACAGTGGCAGGCTCTCAGCCGGCTACTTAGCCATGACATTTCATCCACTGAATGTTTATGCTTCGCATGTGGCTTCTTCTTCTTCTTGGCTTTTTTTCCAGCTCATGAAAGCGCGTCCCATTTGAACTTGAGCCCTGAGGAACGGCGGTTAGGCACATGCAGCTCCCGGTGCGATTGGTGCAGGTTTTGCTGGTGAATGGGACACTGTTTTGGACCGATGGGGAAAGAAGGGGGGTGATGGGAAATGGAGTTTGTGGGCCAAGTTCAGTGCCATGCGTTGCCTACGAAGAGCAATGCAGTCATGTTGTGAATGAAGCGGAAAAACGTGGCGCGTTTTGTTTGGAGGTACGTGTCGGGGGCTGCGCCAGCAAGTTGATAAGTTTAGAAGTTTTTCGCATGTTATCGCAGCATAGATCAAGTGCAACTGATCGCTGGCAATTGACTGTTAGTTGCACCTGTCTTTATAGCTATATCAGGAGAAATATTGCATTGCATTGCAGTGCAGCTGTGTGTCATTAACTTTGTTAAATAAACTGTAAGGGCCAAATATATTAGGAATTAAGTGAGAATGCTGTGAACTCAGATGCTGATGTAAACTATACATGAGTGATACGTGACTCTTTTGCATTGTTTATGACAACGCAAGCAGCACGAATCTAGATAATGTCTCCATTAGCCATGTGCCTCAATAGTTTTAGTACTAGTTTAGGTTGGTCTGAACTAGTCCAAACTAATATGTTAATTAGTAGCTCTGTTGGTAGAGCGTTGCGCTAGCAGCACAAAGGTTGTGGGTTCGGTTCCCAGTAAACTGATAAAGTATATTTTGAATGCACTATAAGTTGCATTGGATAAAAGCATATGCTTTTATATACATTTTTGTATTTTTCACGTTAATGTACATGTAGTAAAAGTTAGTATTTTGTTATGTTTAACTGACTTTTCCAATAAGTCAGTTTTCTGTCCTCTTTTGACTGTCCTCTTAATTATAAAGGGCCAAAAATAAAAAAGTGAATGTCTGGATATTTATGTCCTCTTGCTGAAATTGGAAAAAGCATCAGTCAGTGTTTGTGACGTGAATGAATCGACATGAATTAGCGGACAATCGTTGTTGATTTACAGCGGTGTAATTATCCACTTTAACTGACGTCATCGTCCACATGTCGTATGAATCAAGAGGCAGTATTAACTAAATTCATGCGGTTCAGAAGCCATGGCAGCACCACAGCCGCCTTCCCTCAGTTCCTCACTGTTGTCTTTTTTGGGTTTCAACCAAAGGTCTGCTGCTGGTTTCTTGTATTCTCAGGATTGGGGATCTACCCCTCTCTCAGGCCTGCCAAGGCATCGGAGGTTCCTGGGGGCCATAAATCAAGCAAACTATTCTCGACTTCTCTCTTACCAGCTTTAAACCCAGCAAGTATATACTGCCAAGAAGCTCCTCCAAAGGATGTAAATCTCACCCAGCTTTCCTGCACCTCTTTTTTTTTTACCCACAATTCCAGTTTGGTCTCAGTGTCGCCGAACCATTGGCTGGATCTCACGGCCTCAATTTGATACACTCTCTCTGCCCCCTCTATCCACCCCCATAAACCCCTGTTTTCTCTCTCTCTCTCTCTCTCTCTCTCTCTCTCTCTCGTTCATCTATGTGCTGGTAACAAGGAGAGGATGCTGAACAGATTTGACAGGGCAGCCAACCGCACGTCGCTATGTGCTATTTCTGGAAAGCAATATTCATGCGTTTTCTCTCTCTCCCCTTCTCTCTCTCTCTCTCTCTCACTTGCTTTCCATCGCTCCTTCTCGTTTCTCTGTTGCTAAAGAAAATAACCATGACGTAAGCTGGGCTCTCTGCAAAATAGACTTAACTAGGAGATGGTAGAAAAAACCTGGAGAACTCAAATAATAAACGGTTCCTGCAGGGAGGCTGCGGATGCAGGAGCCGGTTTTCATCAGAAAGGCAGTAAAATCAATGCAAAACCGCAAAGTATTCAAATGAAGCATGTTTAAGGAAAAGTAATCACCACGTTCAGCACTACAGTTCTGATTGACTGATGCAACTGCTTTCTGGAAGCGATTATTTCCTCATTGTAGAGTAGTTTCCTCCGACAGCTTTCATTTGAAGGCGAGCCACCATGGGGTTGTAATGCAATTTGTTTTAAAAAACTAGATTTTATAATCCATCTCGAAGAATGTGGATTTATAGAACAAATTTATCAGGATCCTGCTGCGGCTCACTGAATGCTGTGTGTGTACGGTCTGTGTTTTCATAGATCACAGGCCTGCACCTTCTCAGAGGTAGTTTGTTTTTCTGTGAGGGGAAACACGTCCCATGAGTCACTGCTGTGTCCCAAAGCTGAACAACAGAGGAGCCTCTGCAGAACAGAGGGAAACACAGGCACATTTATTAATGACTGTCCTTGAGGTTCTACCTCAGCGTCCTTAGCCTCACACTCTCTCTCTCCCTCTCTCCCTCTCTCCCTCTCTCCCTCTCTCGCTCTCTCGCTCTCCTCTCCCTCTCTCCCTCTCTCCCTCTCTCCCTCTCTCGCTCTCTCGCTCTCCCTCTCTCGCTCTCTCGCTCTCTCTCTCTCTCTCGCTCTCTCTTTCTATACTTTTTGTTTCTGTTGTAGAGATGCACAATTTATCTGTGACTTTATCAAGATATATATATACTCCTACATACTATATATAATTTTGTGAATTCTGTTCAAACCTAATCCCTGTGGTGAAAATCAAGTTTTTAATGTTGTTCATTTTTCTCTGTGGTGTTTATAATATGCTTTAAAGTGAAAGTGACATTTGTGAACACACACAAACCCAGAGCAGTAGGCAGCACTGCTGCGCCCGGGGAGCGATTGGGAGTTAGGTGCCTTACTCAAGAGCACTTCAGTTGCTACCTGCCGGCACTGAAATGGAACCAGCAACCTTCTGATTACAAGCCTGTCACACTAACCAGTAGGCCACAACTGCCCCAAAACAACAAAATGATTGCTGAGTATTTTCTCCTTAAAACTGCAGCCTTAAAAACGCGTTTTTACATTATAAACATGCTGTACCCAATCACATCAACAAGTGGACAGAGTGGATCAGGTAGTCCGAGCTGGTGTGATTGAGTGGAGGCAGGGACTAATTTGCATATTCATAATTCCATGTGTATTAACTAAAATAAGGGTGTAGCTATTTTAATTCAAGCTATTTTAAGGCACGAAGAAATGATTTTCCAGAGGAATAAACACTTAAATATGTAATTTTGAAAATCAAAGATGAGTTTAAAAGGATATAATGAACTACTATAATTAGTGTTAATTTAATGGACCTTAGTGGGCATTATTGTTTGTTGTTGTATGAATCTTGGTTATAGTTTCTATATCAGGGTATCTTCACTTTTTGCTCTCTGCATGTCTGTTTCTCTTTGACGCTGTGTTTCTTTGTCTCTGCACACCAGACTTTAGACTCACTGCTAAAATAAATCTCCTGTGGCTGCGATGAAAGCAGGAAATGGTGTCAGCAAATTGTGTCAGCTGTAAGTTTCTCTTTCAGAGGAGTTCTGAAAACAAAAGGGCAGCCCTGCAGAAGAGAGAGGAGGAGAGAGAGAGGAGGAGGAGGAGAGAGAGAGGAGGAGGAGAGAGAGAGAGAGGAGGAGGAGAGAGAGAGGAGGAGGAGGAGGAGAGAGAGGAGGAGGAGGAGAGAGAGGAGGAGAGAGAGGAGGAGGAGGAGAGAGAGGAGAGGAGGAGAGAGAGGAGAGGAGGAGAGAGAGGAGGAGGAGGAGAGAGAGGAGGAGGAGAGAGAGGAGAGGAGGAGGAGGAGAGAGGAGGAGAGGAGGAGGAGAGAGGAGGAGAGAGAGGAGGAGGAGGAGGAGAGAGGAGGAGGAGGGAGAGAGAGGAGGAGGAGGGAGAGAGAGGAGGAGGAGGGAGAGAGAGGAGGAGGAGGAGGAGGAGGAGGAGGAGGAGGAGGAGGAGGGAGAGAGAGAGGAGGAGAGAGAGAGGAGGAGTGTGAGGTTCTCACTGCCATGAGGCACAAAGTCTCGCAGGATCTCTCACTTAGATGTCATTTATTCGTATATTTTTCTAAAGGGAGGTTATTTTTAAAGAGGTTTTGTCTTCCTGCTCCTCTCTTTTACTTAAATATCAGCACTCTGGCTAGATTCTGTAGCTTATTTTAAGACTATCATCAGGTTAGATGCTGGTTCAAATCCGTTAATGTCCGTGAACTGTCCTTGCTTGTGCTATAAAGTGGCAGAGTTTTTGGCATGTTAACAGGCTATTTGCATGTCAGCAGGGTTTTCAGGTCAAATGTCATCTCATCCCTGCAAAGAAACGCCACACCACTGACATCTGTAGAGTTGCTCTAAGATGGGTGAGAGGGAGCAGCAGATAAAGACAGGGAATTGAGGGAGATGCGTGGAGAGCCGCCTGGAAATGTAGCGAGTCCTAAAATAGACTCGCTCGCTTTTAAAAGCGCAGCGTGAACCCCCACCTCCCCCATTCTGCTCCCCCAGAGCATTATTAATCCAGAGCTATTTATAACTGCGCTTTTCACAGGCAGGCTGTGTTCTGTCGCTGCTTGTGTTTAATCTCTTCTGGGAGTGAGGAAGAAGATGGGGGTGGATGAAGAGGAGGAGAAGGGTAGAGGAAAGAGAGGAAGATGAGAGGAAGGAAACCAGGAAAGACCCTCTGCTTCAGTGGAAGTGGGGCAGCCATTTCAGTACAGTGCTTGAAAAGGATGAGAGAAATAATACAGTGTTTTCTTAATTTTCTGACCCAAATATCAAAGTGAACTGCGTGTTGCGTGTTGTTTAATGCGATGAACGTCTGCATGAGGCAGCTATAACACGATTGGGTTTCTGGAGGTGATTTTCTGGAGGTGTGGTTTTGGTAGTACACACTTCTGCGTGGAGGTGCAGGAAAGAGTTTAGAGGAAACGGATCGCTCTCAGCTGGAAATGATAGACAGATTGATGGAGATATAAACTTTGGGGTTCAGAGCATTTTACCTGTACAGAGGAACTTCTGTGCCACATAACAGTGAAAAAATGAGGAATAATGATAATAATTTGTTGTTTAAGTTTGGACTGTATTCTTTTATTTAAAAAACAACAGATCAGTAATCATGTGGTGGTTGAGGTACACTGTTTACAGAGGTAAAGAATTATTCTCATAAAAACAAACTCATTAAAAAGGAAATAAAAACAATCACGAATAAAGCAGGAGAATGTTAGTGTAATTTCTGTATAGTTTGACAAATGCACTACTAAGTGCACTAAATGCAGAACACTGTGTGCAGTGATTTGTTGTTTCTAGCTACTTTCCAGAAGTCTAAAGTTCTAGAGTATTAAAAATTATTCTATTGCTCTCTTGTGTTTCCAGAGCGTTTCATGCTAAAACCAGACAGACCTTGTGCTTCATATTCATGCTTAGCAGTTGCCCAACTGCCTGTAAGCAAACGTAAGATAAATACAGCATAAGTGGATCAAGTGTAGATACACACACACACACACACACACACAGGCAGCAGTCTGTGAAGGCACCAGTGGACTGGAGAGTGATGAAGCTATTTCTGTTCATTCCTGCAGGTGATTAGTGTAATCCACAGAGCAGGAGATAATCTGATGAGAGGTGAATCTGCTACTGAAGCATCTCTGGATCTCATCCACAGATGTCATTTACAACATATTACTGTCTGTCTGTCTTACTCTCGTCTCTTCCTCACCCAAGACTTATGCAACACCTTCTTTATTTTTAATGAGGGGGCACCTCCTCTCTCTCTCTCTCTCTCTCTCTCTCTCTCTCACTTCTATTTTCATCGTGTCAGGTTGCAGTGCTCTTACCTGTTTCTATACACAGTAAGTGTCTCCGCAGAGATGTTTTGAACTGTTTTCTGTTCCCCATGAAAGGAGATCACCACTGTGTTCCTTTAAAAGAATACAGACACCAAGGAAACTGAAACTTGTTTGTGTGTGTGTGTGTTTGTGTGTGTGTGTGTGTGTGTGTTTGTGTGTGTGTTTGTGTGTGTGTTTGTGTCTGTGTGTTTGTGTCTGTGTGTTTGTGTCTGTGTGTTTGTGTCTGTGTGTTTGTGTTTGTGTCTGTGTTTGTGTTTGTGTTTGTGTCTGTGTCTTTGTGTCTGTGTCTTTGTGTCTGTGTCTTTGTGTCTGTGTCTTTGTGTCTGTGTCTTTGTGTGTGTGTGTGTGTGTGTGTGTTTGTGTCTGTGTGTTTGTGTGTGTGTGTCTGTGTCTGTGTCTGTGTGTTTGTGTTTGTGTCTGTGTGTCTGTGTCTGTGTGTCTGTGTCTGTGTGTCTGTGTCTGTGTGTCTGTGTCTGTGTGTTTGTGTCTGTGTGTTTGTGTTTGTGTCTGTGTGTCTGTGTGTCTGTGTCTGTGTGTCTGTGTCTGTGTGTGTGTGTGTGTGTGTTTGTGTGTGTGTGTGTGTGTGTGTGTTTGGGCACTGCACTAATCAGTCGAGTCTCTTCACTTTGGTCAGAGCTCTCCACAGGAAATAGCCTGGAAACCCCCTCAGCCTGCCCAGCCTCCTCAGCGAGGACTTCCTCACAGACTCTCATCTGAGAGAACCTCCCTTTCTCCTTTCTGCTCCTTAATGTGTTTTTCAGCTCCACCTTTCAGCTTAAAAAAGCTTCCTCACGAATAACTACCAGCTTGCGAGAGGCTGGTAATTAAACCGGACAAGATGTTTGAAAAAGAAAGGCGTAAGAAGTGAGTGGATTGCTGTTGTCTTGTTGTGTGTTAATAGGAAGGCTGTCTTTAATGGTTCCTCTGCTTGCTAATTAACACCTCAGAGGAGTTTCCATTGAGACGTGGAGTCTGTCACTGGATGTTGTTTGGACTGATTACTGATCTGAGGAGCTGCTGTGTGCGCTGTTGACTGCGAACAAGCACGCCAACAAACCCTTAAAATGCAGTTACCTACGTTTTAATATGAGTAAAGCTACATTTAATTCCTTGCTGTCACGATTCATTTTGAAACATAATTACCTCAAGTTATTTAATATCCTACATAAGACCTCCTAAGGACTATCTGTAGATATTTGCATGAAAATGTTATTTCTGTGACAACAATAAGAACAATTTTAAGAACGTTAAGAACGTTTCCCTTAAGTAACAAAAATGGTAAAAATGTTATTTTGAAAGTTCTAGAAACTAGGAGCTTAAGAATATTGTTTTTGATACACATTATATAGCATTAAAAATAATGTTCTATTAACGTTACTGCAAGAACATTTTTGATAACTTTGAGAGAACTTTACATTAACCAGGATAATATTCCAATTAAGAAAAAAGTGGTAGTGATGTTTGGTTTCATGTGGGGGCGGTGTTTCAAATGGACACAGCCTCATAATGCCCTACACCCTTCAGAGTACTCACTTCAAGTGCTCTGCCCTTCAGAGTAAGGACCCTTCTGTAGCAATGTTCACTTTCAAATAGAATTCGCCCGTAATCTCATTAACTGTTCACAAAGCGCTTGATTAACTATAATGGCACATTTTGGGCCACTTGGTCCTCAGAATGCATGAATTTGTGTTCCTGAGGGAAACTCAGTTCTTCTGCTAGCTGCGAGGTATCTGGGGAAATCTATGCTAAGCTCATCTGGTCAGTAGCAGGAGCAGTAGCCCGGGCGACCTCGTCTGGCCAAGCTCTGACGTCAACGGCTTGACACAGTCAATCGCCCGAGGGTGTGAGGAGAGCTATATTTATCCCCTGACTGATAAAGGCTTAGTAATCTGATTTTCATGTAAGCCGAATGCTTCCGCCAGGCATCCAGAAGAGAAACCGGATCATTAGCATGTTGGTAAACTTTAGTCGACACTGGGAGGGCGAGCCGGGTGACAGCAGACGCTGAGTGACACGTGGGTTAATGTGTTTTCTGCAGCCCCTGTGTAGTGCTGTATCTAACACTCGAGGGCCCTGCATAGTCAAGGGCACCACGATGGCTCCATATGCCGTGTTTTAAAAAACAAAGTATAGCTTCCTACTCTTACATGTATATGCCATTATATGTCAGTTTTATAAAGCCTTTTTTGGGTTAAAAATGAACAAATGTCAGTTACTAAGCTAAGTACCTAACAGATCAGTGTTCAAAACCATCTCCTTACCTTATCGTGTTCACAATGGTAAGTTTTTAATAATGATTTAAAATTTCTGATTTTGCAGGAAATATCCGTCTGTAAAGAGAAAGAAGAAGATCCGGGTACATGTCCGGGTACTGTTGATGGTGCAGCGTTTGTAGATTATTGTTATAGCAGTTGTTTAGAATTTAAACTTGTCATCCACATTAAGAAAATAACTATGCAAATACCCTGCAATTTTATGTTTCCAACAGACATGGCAGCAGAGAGGCAAATCTTTGCAGCTTTAAAAGCATAGCTGATTTTAGATTACAGTAGTGCAGAGAATTAGAGCACTAATGGTAATTGGACAGATATTGTGTAGTGTCCACAACAGATCCAGTGTTGATCCTGTCTAGGGCTGCGTCCCAATCCACTAATATTATGTGAGATTTGGATTAGTGTGTCCCAAATAAATGAACTGTTGAAAAGTTGCCTGGACAGTATATTATTTCCAGTGTAATGTGAAGTATGACTCAGTTCACGCTTTTTGTGTTAATATTCCCCACAATCCCTTGCAGTATGAAAGAGGAGGAGTGTGTGACTGTCATCTTTGACTTTGCATGAATGTGGCCATGAATGTGATGGTGAAGCTGGCACATTGTAATGTAGTGAATTCAGACAGGTGCTAACAGCTCTGACCTGGTCACCTTTAATAGGAGCACTCTGTTTTCATCACTGCTGGCCTTTGGAGAGAGTTCATCCCAACATACACCAGAGGCGAGAAACACACAGATATCCCCATGGCAACTCATTAATGCCACCTTACTCCAGCAAAACTAAAGAAAAACAGGACTGTTGTGTGTATGGGGCCTTTTTTAGCACATTAGTTGAACCAGATGCTTTTGCTGAGAAGTCTTGGGAAATTCAGGTCTCTAGCCAATTGTAGTATTGGAAAATCAGAAGTACAATACAAGAAGAGAGAAAGCTGTGTGGCTGCGTTTAAGATTGTGATTATCTTGCCCCAAGCTTCAGGGCATCACCTTGACTTCCTTTAGTTATATAACGGCATGTTCTTTTTCCCGTACTACTGCCCTCCTGACCTGTAGAGAGACTGTTGGAGGATGTTGCCTGTTACAATAATCTTCCCAACTGCGTGAGTATGTTTCCAGGTTGACGTTGGTGCATGAAACTGGTCTGAGATCAGCTGAGTGAATTCTCAACTGGCTTGTGATACACACAGACGGTGGCGGTTGACCGGTTGACATTTGAGCACATAGACCCGGTTACGGTAACTGTCAACCTAAAGTTTCCGGGCACGTCATGGATTCACCTTAGAATGCCCTCAGAAAGTGCAGACCCTTTGCTTATGTAACTGTCTGTTCTGAGCAAGTTGTAAGTTTAAGTGTCAACACACTTACTATTTCGAGCATTAACGGCATAGCTTAAGGATTTCAGCTGGGTGGGAACAGGCCTGAACACAGGCAGTGGTTTTGCAAACTACAACACAAACCTGTCACTACTGCATACTCAACCGAAACACTTGAGTCCACACTGCTCTAGTAATAACGCTGCTGCAGTTAGCGTACTACATGTGTACTAGCTGATTTGGATAGAACATTTACATTTATGCATTTGGCAGAAGCTTTTATCCAAAGTGACTTATAATACATTCAAGTTATTCCAGAATTGAACCCACAGCCTTTGTGCTGCCAATTAAATGCCCTTCCAGTTGAGCAACAGGAAACTAGAAGTGTCCACAATTAATCAAGAAGTAACTGCAGTTTGTCCAGAGGCTTTTTTTGGAAATTTTAAGCTTGGATCGACTCAGGGACTGATGGTTTTATGTCATGTTATTAATATTGTGTTAAAGACTATAAACATTGTGGCTTTTCCAAAACATTGTTCCATTTGTTTGAGCGATCTGACTTGTGCTTCAATTAATGGTGTGAGTTTGGACCATGAGTACCTATTTTCCAAACCCATCCTGATAGACGAGAGGCTGGAAGGAAGAAACGATTGATGTTTTTGGGTAAACCTGTTGAGAAACAATCATTATTTTTGCGTTTCTGAAATTACGCACTTTACTTTTAAGAGGCTGTTAAGAGTCTAGATGTACTTAGGTGACTCTCCAGGAACATTGTCTAAAATTTAACTGTCTCTCTCTTCAGCCGTGGATGTGAAGACCTTGCTGCCCTCTGGGATGCAGAGCCCGGTGGGAGGTGGAGGAGATCAGAGCGGAGGTGGCGGAGGGCCGGTGGACCTGCGTACGGACCCCCGTCTGACAGCGCTGAGTGCGGTGGACCCGGCGCTGAGAGAAAAACAGCTTCAGCATGAGCTTCTCCTGCTCAAGCAACAGCAAGAGCTTCAGAAACAGCTGCTGTTCGCTGAGTTCCAGAAACAGCACGAGGTTCTGACCCGCCAGCATGAAGTTCAGCTGCAGGAACATCTGAAGGTATAACATGGGAGGCGGGGACAAATTTGCATATTGATGAAGGGTGTAGAGTTACATTCAAGCTATTTTAAGGCACAAAGAATTTATGTTCACAAGAATAAACATTTAATCAATATGTCATTTTGATGATTAAAAATAAGGTTTAAGAGATACAATAATTAACTACAGGGGGACTAAGTACATTGAATTCCAAGAGTAAGTCTTGGTTGCCATCATTCCTGTACACACCCTTCAGCTTGATCTTTGATCTTCTGACCTCTGACCTTCCGATCTCTTCCCAAGCAGCAGCAGCAGGAGATCCTGGCGGCCAAACGTCAACAGGAGCTGGAGCAGAAGAGGAAGTTAGAACAGCAGCGTCACGAAGAGATGGAGAAACAAAGATTGGAGCAACAGCTGATCATGCTGAGGAATAAAGAAAAGGGGAAAGAGAGTATGTATTTTCTTCAAACACTCCACCAATCAGGTCTATCTCATTCAGACACTCCACCAATCAGGTCTATCTCACTCAGACACTCCACCAATCAGGTCTATCTCACTCAGACACTCCACCAATCAGGTCTATCTCACTCAGACACTCCACCAATCAGGTCTATCTCACTCAGACACTCCACCAATCAGGTCTATCTCACTCAGACACTCCACCAATCAGGTCTATCTCACTCAGACACTCCACCAATCAGGTCTATCTCACTCAGACACTCCACCAATCAGGTCTATCTCACTCAGACACTCCACCAATCAGGTCTATCTCACTCAGACACTCCACCAATCAGGTCCATCTCATTCAGACTGTTCGCTGCTCTCCACATGATGTATTCCAAATGATTTTTTTAAATCTGGGCGTTAAAATAGGCAAAAACAAAAAATAATTTCCATAAACTTGCATCTCTTAATATGACCTAGGCCATTTTAGAGACCTAGGCCATCCTTGACTAAAATATCAGACTTCGTTCCTTTGATTTGAGCCAGTAAACTACCACATAGCAACACCCTGGCAACCACCCACACATAAATTGTGTTAGCTGAAAATTTCACTGCATTTTAAAAGCATTCACAATGTATTCCAAATGCTGTCAGTTTGACTTGACACTTTGCACATCAGTTCCTTTTTTTAATCCACATTTACTTGGCATCTTTATATGTTGGCTTCGCTTGCTCGCTCTCCCTCTCTCTCATTCTTGCTCTCTCACTCTCCCTTTCTCTTACTCTCTCTCACTCTTTCTTTTGCTCTCTCTTTCTCACTTTCTCACTCTTGGTTTCTGTCTAACACTCTGAAAAAGGAAAGTGTCAAAACACTTTATAATACTAACTACTGTAGCTACTTTCCACACAAAATAAAAGTATAATTATTATAAAGGAAATTAAAACAAACATCTTGGATAAGAATAGACCATGACCAAGAAACTTTACATAGCAGTCCTCCAGAGTGATGGATGATTATTTGTAGCTCAACCCCTGCACCCACATCCTGGCTGCGAGTTCAGAAGACAGATGTACATCTTTCTCCTCCAGTGTGAAATCCCTCATGTCCTGTTCTTCTGTTCTCAGGTGCCATCGCCAGTACTGAGGTCAAACTGAAGCTGCAGGAGTTTCTGCTGAGCAAAAAAGAACCTGGTCCTGCAGGACTCAACCATTCCTTCCCTCAGAAGTGCTGGTGAGAGGAACATCTCCAATCTGTCTCACACATTCTCATTCTCATTCTGGGCTGCTAGACCTGAATTTTAAATGCTCCATTTTCAGACTAGTTTTACATTCGTTTAACAGATCCAAGAAAGTGGGTTTCAGCTGCATGATGTGAATATACTCATGTTATGTGCATGCTTATATTGCATCATGTTACGTTATGCTGTTTTTTTGGTGCTCAAGTTATGAAATTGTGACAGCTGAGTCCTCACAGAGGGTGTGTGTGTGGTCCTGGTATTCACTACGTTATGATGTAGTGACTGTATTATGGGGATGTATTACTATACTTGTGGGAAATGAGTAAAGTATAGTAATATCAGTAAATGTTGTTTGTACAGTATAAAAATCATTACATCTGTAGAATGTCCCCATAAAAAAGCACAATGTGTGTGTGTTTGCAGGGGGGCTCAGCACACGTCTCTGGAGCAGAGCTCTCCTCCACAGAGCAACACACCCCCTTCCTACAAACTCCCTCCACTGTTGAACTACGAGGGCAAGGATGACTTTCCTCTTCGGAAGACCGGTGAGTCCTTCCATTTCCTGCTCACCTGTGTGTGTGTGTGTGTGTGTGTGTGTGTGTGTGCGCGCACATGTTTCTTTGCTTGGCATTGTCTTTGTGCAAGAATCTTTCTCTCTTCAGAGGTTTACTGTAGGGCTAAACTTGAGGCTTGACCATGAAATTTGAAGCTGATATTTTTACACTGTGATAACCGTCCCCAGAACCCATCCTGACTGTCAATGGATGAAAAACTGCTCTGAGATCAGCTGGATGAATTCACAGCTGCCAGTAGATGAAACAACTGCTCTGAGATCAGCTGGATGAATTCACAGCTGCCAGTAGATGAAAAAACTGCTCTGAGAGCAGCTAGATGAATTCACAGCTGCCAATGGATAAAAAAAACTGGTCTGAGATCAGCTGGATGTAAACCTTTTTACAGTTTGCAAGCACATATTCCTTCAGGAAATACTTTTTGTAATTATTGTATTAATAAACATTAAATGTGACAATAGCAGCATATTATAAAGTGTAAATGTGTTTAATAACTCACAGATGAGATTGTGTGTAAATATGAGGTGATTGTTTTGTTATTTGAGTGTGATGATTCTGTGAATAGCTTTGAGTTGTTTAACAGTGTGGGGTATGCAGAGGTAATAGAGACAGCAGTGTGAGTGTGTGAGTGTGTGAGTGTGTGAGTGTGTGAGTGTGTGAGTGTGTGAGTGTGTGAGTGTGTGAGTGTGTGTGTGTGTGTGTGTGTGTGAGTGTCTTTGAGAAGTCTGCAGGTGTGAGTCATAATGAGTCATCTGTACAGCGGACCTACACACACTCACACACACACTCACACACACACACACACATTGTGGTCATCTGCTCTACACTCTCATAGCCATCGGCCATGCTCTAATACACCCACACAGTTTCAGCCAGTCTGTTCTCACATAAACACACATTTCTGTTTTTACACACTGCCATCTTTTAAACTCAAACATACACTGCTGTATAAAGCCCTCTTTAATAGAAGTGACACACACATATATAGTGAATATGGACACACATACAAAGCCTCTGGCTCGCCACAAATATAGCCCTGTAGGCTTTCTTGTGCATCCGTGTGCGCTAGTAATCGCATAATTGTTTGTTACCGTAGGTGAAACGCTCTACATTCTGTTTATTAGCTGTGTTATGGAAATGCTGGACAGCAGTCCACGTGACCTCAGTGTGTCTTTAGTTGCAGCAGCCCCGCCCACCGCTGTGTGTGTCTTTAGTTGCAGCAGCCCCGCCCACCGCTGTGTGTGTCTTTAGTTGCAGCAGCCCCGCCCACCGCTGTGTGTCTTTAGTTGCAGCAGCCCCGCCCACCGCTGTGTGTCTTTAGTTGCAGCAGCCCCGCCCACCGCTGTGTGTCTTTAGTTGCAGCAGCCCCGCCCACTGCTGTGTGTGTCTTTAGTTGCAGCAGCCCCGCCCACCGCTGTGTGTGTCTTTAGTTGCAGCAGCCCCACCCACTGCTGTGTGTGTCTTTAGTTGCAGCAGCCCCACCCACTGCTGTGTGTGTCATTAGTTGCAGCAGCCCCGCCCACTGCTGTGTGTGTCTTTAGTTGCAGCAGCCCCACCCACCGCTGTGTGTGTCTTTAGTTGCAGCAGCCCCGCCCACCGCTGTGTGTCGTTAGTTGCAGCAGCCCCACCGCCCACTGCTGTGTGTGTCATTAGTTGCAGCAGCCCCACCCACTGCTGTGTGTGTCATTAGTTGCAGCAGCCCCGCCCTGGGTCTCACTTTCATTTTCAGTGTAATTAAATGCACACTAAAGACACTGATAGCATTAGT
Source organism: Chromobotia macracanthus (assembly GCA_036877525.1). Lineage (NCBI taxonomy): Eukaryota > Metazoa > Chordata > Actinopteri > Cypriniformes > Botiidae > Chromobotia > Chromobotia macracanthus. Next base: position 650,042 of record JAZGTH010000104.1, read on the forward strand.
GCTTAAGTTACTGCTGCTCTGTATGTTCACTGTGTGTGACGCACAAACAGCCCAGAAACACGCAGGTCTCAGTCAAGTCGCATTACACACAGCAGGTTTGGATAATCGCCCCAGTTTTTTTTTTTAAATAGACAAATCCTGTTTTAGTTTAATTTGGTCCGTCATCTCCGGAACACTGTAAATATAGCTTATATCTGTAGCTGTTTGTGTGTGTCCTAGTATTTACTATGTTGGGTGGACCAAATGTACCCACAAGTATAGTAATATCAGTAAATTTTGAATATCAGGGGACATTTTAGGTCCCCATGAGGAAGCAAGCTAATAAATCATACAAAATGATATTTTTTTTCGAAGAAGGCAGACATGTTTCTGTGAGGGTTGCATTTAGGTTGGGGGATGGAATTTACAGTCGGTATACGGTATAAAAACCAGTACGTCTATGAAATGCCCCCATAAAACATGAAAACCCAACGTGTGTGTGTGTGTGTGTGTGTGTGTGTGTGTGTGTGTGTGTGTGTGTGTGTGTGTGTGTGTGTGTGTGTGTGTGTGTGTGTGTGTGTGAGAGAGAGAGATGGGCAGTTGCTGTCCATGGTGCTGATGGTGAGAATTGTCTAGTGTTTCATCAGTGGTATGTGCTCATTTGAACCTCTGACCCTAAACTTCGGCCTAAATTTATTCCACACTGTTGCTATGACTATGAGTGATATCTTGCATTTTTTTGTCTTATTTCTCTCTCAGCCTCTGAGCCCAATCTGAAGGTGCGCTCATGTTAAAACAGAAGGTGGCCGAGAGGAGAAGCAGTCCACTGCTCAGACGCAAAGACGGTACCGTGATCAGCACCTTCAAGAAAAGAGCCATCGAGATCTCAGGTGAAGAGTGTGTGAGAATGCAGAGCTGCTTGCCAAACCTCCGCTTTGTTACTCAGTCGCTGAGGTCCAAAAATAAATGTCATTCAAAACGTAACCGCCACATGGGGTGGAAAGGCGATAAAACAAGTTTGGGCCATGAACAGCTGGTGACGGTTTTGCAGAACTGAGAGTTTATTGGAAGATGCGGTCCTGATGTTAGAACAGCCCTGAGATATATTCAGATTGTGCTGTGAAAACAAACCTCAAAGACATCAGTGTGAACACTCGCAAACTAAAATAATTCAAGTGTTGTATTGTGTGATGTCTGTTCTGTTAATGTAAACCCAGCTTGAACCAATCAATTCATCTTTTAATTAAACCCTGTATATACACCATCCCTAAGCTTGTTTAGTTGAAAAATCTTATGGTAACAGGGTTGACACTGTTTATTCCTGCTTCAGTAAGAAACTTCTTTTATGTTCACAACCTTGATCACAAGGCTTGTTATGTCAAATTGAAATTAAACTATCAAACCATCAGCCCTGTTACCTTGCTGTAGGTCCGTTTAATTTCAGTATGTAACTTTTTCATTGTAGTTCCAGATAGCAACGCAATTTATAAATGCTAATGAACACTATAAAACCTTTCCTGTGAAAGGCCTCCACTACAATGACCCGCAGTATTTTGTAATGATGCAGCTAAAATGCGACTGTGTGTATTTCAGTGTCCTCTATGTGCAGCAGCGCTCCTGGCTCGGGTCCCAGCTCTCCAAACAGCTCGAACAGTGCCATTGCTGAAAACGGTTCGAGTGGCTCCGTCCCAAACATCCACGCTGAGGTGAGAGACTCGCCCCGCACACACACGCTCACTCTCGCCCCACCGCACACACGTTAGCTTCTCTCCTGCTCTCTCACTCCCTTTGCTTCTCAATAGGTGGGGATGAAAAAACACAATAAATTGGCTTCAATTAGGTAATGACACTGGTCATTACCTAAACACACAGGTATGGAGAGACGGAGTTGAAATTTTGGGTAATTATAACGGTTGGATGTGTGATGGAATGATTTTAGGATGGACACAGCTGCTGTGTATGGACAGCAGGAAGCTGCCCAGGGTCTTGAGACCACCTTAACCTTGCCAGAGAGTAAGAGTGTGTGTAGGAGTAAAAAGGGTAGGCATATGTGTGTGTGTCATGGAGGGGTTGAAGCTTTAGGGAAGAATCTGAATTTAAATAAACAGCTCATGTTTAATTTTGGATGGTGAAATGGCATGAGGCGGATGGTTATGTACCGTGATGGAAACGGTTTTTGCATTTGTTTTAAATGCTTTTTATCTATCTTTTTATCTCTCTTATCTTTATCTGTCTTTTTTATCTGTTTACAATTCCAAAATAAAAACTGAATAATTAAATAAGATGCAACTTCCTTTCTTTTTAAAGTAAATCTACTCTATTATCTAAAAATTGGCATTACCACATTTTATATATCATATTAATTTAAATAATCATTTAATATATAAATAATTTGTTGAATTTCACAAAAGGATTAAATTGTAGTAAGTTATTGTTTTATTGAAAACGTTACATTGTGTGTGTGTGTGTGTGTGTGTGGATTTTCGTTTTTTTAAGACCATGTATTTGGGGTGGGGGAGAGGGGGTATACTGGGGGGTCATTCCCAATGCCAAAACATCATTTTTAAGGTTTATAGACATATTACTCACCCCTCTTACAGTCCATATCCCAATTCTCTCCGGTTTGCAAACTTAGCAACATCTCATCGCTTCACAGAGGTTTTATCACATTCATGCTTTTCAAAATGATGCTTCTGCTGTGATGTTGCTGGAATTACTGAAGCAGAAAAGAAAAAAGAGAGAAAAACCCAACAATATTCATAAGTCTGATCAGCCAGTGAGAAATCTCAGACTGCTGCCATTCTGTCTGTGAATGGGTGATGGTGGTGATGTTGTCAGTCTCATTAGCTGCGTCTGGCCCTAAAAATAGTCTTAGATCATTATTCCAAAACCTCTGTAGCCCAGCAGCACAACCTCAGGAGAAAAGAGGGAGAAATGCAAGGAAGAATGGAATGATGACATCATTGCTGCCGCAGGTAATGCGCCCTGTCGCCAAATGTCGCTTTTTCTTCTGTCTTTTCTTAGCATAACCTTTGAGTCAGAGCCAGACTGACGTGACTCAATAAGCAACTTTTATTAAAAGCTTAAATTGGGTCTTTGGGGATGAATAAACGTTTCCTCATGAAGCAGATGCAATCGTTTTTTGTTCTGTTGGCTGTTTGAATGGCTGCACTCCAGGTCTGGGGTCAGATGATGTTATACCGGCACACACTCATTTCTTACTGAGCTCTCTGTTTGGTCTTTTACTTCTTACAAATTAGAAAAGAAGTAGATGTGAACGCTTTTTGTTAGATCTGATTAATCCCATTTCCTGTTTAAAACAGCCCTGCTCAGACAGGCATTGTATTGTATTGTCACACAATTTTACATTAGCTGATCATGTGTGCACGTGTTCTGTGTCTTGCAAACTTAAACATGGCTATCTTACTTTTTTAAATAGTTGTGAATTCTGCTAACTTATCTAGCTAGTTATAAAGGATGTTTTGTTAAAATTGAAAGAATAATGTGTAATAATCATTTAGATTCTGTTGAAAATTATACAGAATACCTATTAGTGATTTGCATCATATACAGTTGTTTCTTAGCCAAAACATTTTTGTGAATTTACCGTTTAACTGTCATAGAGTTGCATGTTTTTTAAGGCAAGTTGTTTTTTCTTGCATATTTAAAAATACATTGCAACAAGTGAAATGTGACACATTCCTTATTATTGAACCCTGTTACTGAAACTCTTTCATTCTCTTCTTGGTGGTGATCATCCACCAAATACAGACAATCTTTTCCTGTCACAAATAGAGCTCTGTAATGAAGAAGGATTTGAGGCTGAATCTCTGTCTGGGAAACTTTCCCTAGATTAAAGTTTCTTCCTTCAGGATTTTGCTGTTTGAAGGGTTTTTGTTAAACGCAGACCTGTGTAACTCACTTCTGTCTCTGCGTGTCTTTGGCAGCAGTTACGATCTCTGCATCAGTGTTTGACTGGAGACGGGACGCCCAGCCCTCTGAGTCTCTACACCTCTCCATCTCTGCCCAACATCTCTCTAGGACTGCCTGCCAACGCTCACATCACAGTCAGTGTCCAGAGTTCTGTTCTAGATTTACTTTAGAAATAACACTGTCAAGTGTCCCAGGTCTAAAGAATCTACAGATGAAGCTGATTTTTTTTCTCCCCCACTTCAGGCTCCTCAGAAACTCAGTGGCCAGCAGGAGGCGGAGCGTCAGACCATCCAGACTTTGCGTCAGGGCGGGGCACTGACGGGGAAGTTCATCAGCACTTCATCCCTGCCGACGTGCCTTCCCACGGGGGCGCCCCACGATCCCGAGCCCCCTTCGGCCCCGAACAGCCATGGTAGCCATTCCTCACTGCTCCAGCATGTCCTGCTGTTGGAGCAGGCTCGCCAACAGAGCGCACTTCTCGCAGGTACGCACAAAAAAATGTAGCTGCTGCTAGAGCGTGATGTCTATAATGCCACAGTCGTGAGTTACATAATGTTCCTGGAACATCTAAACAAAGTGAACTAAGTATGTGTAGCAAAACTCACACATTTTGTCGTTTGCACTATATTTTTGATCTCACAGTTCCCTTGTACGGACAGTCTCCGCTGGTGACCGGCGAGCGGGTGTCCAATAGCATGCGTACGGTGAATAAACTGCCCAGGCACCGGCCACTGAGCCGCACGCAGTCGGCACCCCTACCGCAAACTCCGCAGGCCCTGCAGCACCTCGTAATGCAGCAACAACACCAGCACTTCCTGGAGAAACAGAAACACTACCAGCTAAATAAGGTAGAGGGCACTGTGATGAGACATACAATGTTTGCCCAATAATTTTTCAATTCTGTTTGACTGTTTGGTGGCCATGTTTGCTAATTAGTCCCACCTTCCTTCAGATCCTCTCCAAAGGGGCGGATCTTCCAAGACAGCCTCCCACTCACCCAGAGGAAATAGAGGAGGAGCTTACGGAGACTGCAGAGATGTTGGAGGAGCTAGGGGAGGGGCCTGATCATGTTAGGGAGGGGCTACAGAAAGACAGCTCCGGTGAGACCACACCCCCTTCTGAACGCCTGGCCCCGTTAAAGGGAGAAAGCACAGAAAGTGACTTGGAGGAAGATGAGGATGAAGATGAAGCAATTGAACTGAGGGAATGTGACGAAGAGGGAGCCCCCTATGGCCAGGTGAGAAAATATTTGAAAATATTTTATATGTTTTTGTTATATTTTTGGGGGTTTTGAACTGCTGTTACACTTCATCCATCATTCCATTAATGACTGGTACATCCAGCCTTCTATATTTATCCGTCTCTTTTATAATCTTCCCCTCACAAAACATTCTTCAAACTTTGAAAAATTGCATTGAAAAATTTTTGTCACGAGAGATCGGCAGTGACTGAGCGCGAGTCATACCCCAAAAATCTACGTACGTAACCGAGCTTCAATATATTCATTGTTTAAATCTTCGCTGCGCTAAATACAGCTGCACTTCAGATGCGTGTGGCCTCCGTGACATTGTTCAGCAACTTCCAAGATCCTTCCGAAGTCTTTCTGAAGCCTCTGTCGCTGCTCTTCTCGAGAGCTTAAGTGCGTAGGCAAGTATGTGACGAGTGTTGGGACGCACACGCGGGGGCTTGGTGGCTGGAGATCGAGGGTTTCCCTCTCAATGAGAACAATTGCAGCTTTTTCACCCCTGAAAAGGAGAGATTAAAGAGGAAGATTGCTCTCTTCTCTGCCTCCTACAAGTGACTCACCACTGCATGCAGGAGGGGATGAGAGATATAAATGACTTTGATATAGAAAGACACAGTAAACACACTGTAATGTATACCTCTCACTCAAAAGAAAAACTGGCTTTTGTATGAAGCTGGAAGTTCTTAGCACAGAGGTTTAGCCAGTTACTGTTGCTTATACTTTTACATATGAGAATTGTGCAGTATTCTTTGTAAGAACCATTGAAATACCGTGTGATTATCTCTCTACTCTGGTACTTTACCAAGCTCTGTTTTAGGAGATTTGAGCTCCTAAGCAGGTTTAATCATATCTTTTAAGAATGTATAATTACATTACCATGTTTCTTGGGACTTCTTTGGATGATTTTGTAATAATAGTAATGCTGTAGTATTCTTTGAATGATCATTTAAATACTATAAATAATTTAAATACCATATATGAATATCAATATATCAATATCAAACAATTCCATGATATATACTGTATCAAAATACCATGGTGTTGCTATCTGATACGTCACTGTATCATGGTAACGTTTTTGTAAAGGCTTTAGGTACACCTTGATGTTTATAGCCTATGTACTAAATCACGCACATTATGCTTAATTGAACAATTGTTGAAGAATTGTTGAACAATTCTTTATATCTAAATGCGTTTGTAATGATTCATACAGTCACGTGATCATTTGCATTCCAGGCATATTCATTCCAAACAAGCTCGTTTGATTTGAACAGATCCTGTAAACCTACATTCATGAGAGAGGGAGGAAGGAAAACGAATGAATGAGTGAGAGGAAGAGTGAATGAGAGAGAGAGAGAAAATCAACAGCCGCCTCCTCCTCCTCCAGCTCTCTCTGCCTGCAATCATTGAGAAAAACATTTCAAAAGAGCACGGCATTATAATTCAGACAGCATCCTTCTCACACTGCAGCAGACACACACACACACTCCGTGAATGGAGCATCTCTGAGTCATCTCTCCTCTGTGATTCATCCCCTCCTTCAGACCCCGCCCACCTCCGCTGCCCTGCGCTTCACACCCAATCACAGCCCACCGGGGTGACGTGACACTGCAGGGTGTTTATGTGTATCGGCGTTATGAAGTGACATGTAGCCATCGAAGCAGCAATATCCTAAACATTGTTTTTCGCTTCAGTCAGTGGCAGACCTTGCAGTTCGTTCCTTATTAAAACACCCCCGCGTACGTCCTTACACAAACTGTGTGTGCGTGTGTGTGCGTGTCTTTGCTCGTCTGCTGTGGTGCCTTGAATATAAATTGAGCCCCCATCACCTGCCATAGTGAGAGAGAGACAGAAATGCGGCATGGCTTTAACATCTCGAATGAGTAAGAGGGAGTCGGCAAGAACAGGGCATTGTGGGTAATTTTGTGTGTGTGTTGGTATACCTTCAGTCTCAAGGTCTCTTGCAAAAAAAAAACAACTAGCAAAAAAACGTTTGTCCGTAACACTAAAGAAAATCCTGCGTCGCATGTGTTTCCATCACACGTTGTACTGCATCAGCGACCGTCTCTGTGCACGCGCACACAAGAACCCGCAAGCTCTCTGTAGCCTCTCTGGCTGCTGTGATGTAAAACAGACTCTGAGGCTGTTTACTGCAGGAGACTCTTGAGTAGATTTTTGGCAAATGTTCACTAGGTTTTGGTGAGATGGTCCAGATCTTGTGCTTGGATTGATGTTTAGTCTGTTACTATTATTACTCTTAACACGCTCACATATACAAAGAACATGGTCTGTTCACTGATAAGAAGTGATGTCTGATACAGCTCAGCTGTTAGAATAAAAGCGGACTAAACACATCTTGCTAGGCTGCAACTTTTGTCCATCATAAATTTGCATTCCTGCTCATCTGAAGTGATGAGACTTGTGATCTGCTTTCCTGATTGGTTGATCTTGGCTGAAACCAATCAGAATTTGGAACTGATTTGAATTCAGAGTGAAGATTCATGAATTGCATGAAGTATTGAAGTATTTTATTGTTATTAATAATATTATATGTAATATTATTATATTTTAACAATATTTTTAACAATATTCATACTAGTTATTTTAATTCTAGTATGTAATCTGAATTCAAGTCAACAGTTCTGAACTCGGTTGTATTAAACTGAATTGATCTAAATGAAACTAAACTTGATCTGACTTGAGCAGATTCAGATCTGATCTGATTTAAACTACTAATGTGAATTCGGTAATGTGAATCTGATTTAAATTAAATCAATGTCTTTCTTTCACAGTATTTGGACCAGCATGTGCAGCAACTGAATGTGTTCCAGGCATCACTGTCCATCACAGGGATGCCCCACAGACCCCTGGGAAGGGCGCAGTCATCCCCTGTCACCTCTAGTCTTAAAGGAGCGCCCATTAGCGAACCGCCTGTCAAGCATCTCTTCACAACAGGTACACTAGCCACCCAGCTAACAGGGAACATTCTCAGAACATTGGCTAACATTCTCTAAAAGTTCTCTCAAGGTTTTCAAGATGTTTTCAAGACGTTTTTGCAGTAGTGTTAGTAGAACGTTTTTTTAAAGTTATATATATCAAAAATTGTATTCCTAAGTAGTTAGGGGCACATTTTAAAAGCATTTACATTTATTCATTTAGCAGATGCTTTTATCCAAAGTGACTTAAAACATTACAGAAAAGGTTTAAAAATGCTTGAATAATGTTCTCATAACCAAACAATAAAGTTATCTTCTAAAAACTGGTTTTGATGTTCCTAGAACTTTCAAAATAACATTTTTGTTACTTAATGGAAACGTTAGGGAATCATTCTTACAACCTAAAATTGTTAGTTGGGCAGTTGTCAGTCAATCAAACAGTAGAATTTAATATACTACAAAAAATAGGACTAGTATTGTTAAAGGATCATCAGACCGATGTTTTCTTCATGTTTCTCAGGGCTGGTATACGACACCTTCATGCTGAAGCATCAGTGCATGTGCGGCAACACAAACATCCATCCTGAACATGCAGGTCGCATTCAGAGCGTTTGGTCCAGACTGCAGGAGACAGGCCTGCTGGGTCGCTGTGAGGTGAGTGCGTCACCTACTGGTAGATTGGAAGAAAAGCAACTGAAGACGATAATCAACAGAAAGTTCAATGTGGTCTTGAGGAGTTCACTCTGCTCTCTCTAAAGTTATGTAATAAAATTTTATTACATAACTTGCATTATTATTATTATAAGTCAGCACTTAAATTACAAATGGGAAATGGAACATATATTCAGTTTTTTTTATACTCTGCTTAAATGATGAGATTAATTATTAGTTTTATGGAATACTTCAGTCATATCAAAATCTTTCCAAGTACCCCTTTGGAAGTTCAGTGGCCTGTACATACTCTTGTTTGTAAGTCTGGTGTAGAAGATCAGAGATGGTATTGAAGTGTATTTGCTGTGATTGTGTGCAGAGGATCAGGGGAAGGAAGGCCACGCTGGATGAGATCCAGACAGTGCATTCTGAGTACCACACACTTCTGTATGGCACCAGCCCCCTCAACAGACAGAAGCTGGACAGCAAGAAGCTTCTAGGTGTGTTGTAAAGCTCTCGACTCTTCAGTGTGTGTTCTGGTGGTGTGAAAATGTCTCGATTTCTCCTCCGTCCTCAGAAAGCTCCAGATTGATGCATTGCTTAAGTAAACCTCTTCTGACAGACGCCTGGGCTTTTTTTAGGTCCTAGACATTTGCCCACCCTCGCTTCTGAGTCACCAGAGCGAGAGAGTGTGTGTGTGTGTGTTTACCTAACCATATTTCGTACCCAAATATGAGCAAAACCTGACAAATCTAAACAAAACCTCTATTTAGGGATGTCCTCATTTATAAAAATGCTATAAAAATATAGCTAAAGAAGTTTTTTAAAATTGTAAAAATGCAGAAAGTTTTGTGTTGGGGTTAGAGTAAGTGTGTGTGTGTGTGTGTGTGTGTGTGTGTGTGTGTGTGTGTTCAGAGCTGTCATTCTCCTTCGTTCCATCACAAACCATTCTTTTAAACAGAACTCTCGCTCTGAAGATGTGCGGAATATTTTGACCTTGGATGTTTTCCATTGAACAGTGAAACAGATGATGGTTACGTCACTTACGAGACTGACTTGGCATAGCCAATTATGTAATAACCTGAATATATTAGGTGTGAACAACAGATGTGGGTCTAAACATAACAGTGTGGAAACATAACACCCACAGATGGACTTATAAGGACCTTTATTTCCTCTCCCAGGTCCAATCAGTCAGAAAATGTACGCTGTCCTGCCGTGTGGAGGCATCGGGGTGAGTTGTGCCATCAGAACTGTGATCTGTCCATCAAAGCTTTTCCTTAAAGACAAGAACCAAATGCGTATATAAGCACGTTGGCTTATATAATGCGACGTACATTAATGAGTGATACAGAATAAAGCGAAGTGAAGAAGAAACAAAAAGTCATTTTAGAGGTCGAGAAAGATTATGAAAAGTAATTTAGTTATTTTGTAATAACGATAATAATAATAATAATAATTGTAATGCATATTTTAACATATTGTATTATTATTATTATTATTATTATTATTGTTAGTCAGTAATTCATATTTTTATGCACAAATGTTTTGTGTGCATTAAGGCTAAGAACATTTATTAGAGATATAGAAATATGGGCCAGTTCTGATTAATATGTGCACAGAAGTCCCTATAGCAGTGATATATATACATTGTGAGAACGTTGTGCTAATGTTCCTGTAGGTGGACAGTGACACCGTGTGGAATGAGATGCACTCATCAGGTGCGGTGAGGATGGCGGTGGGCTGTGTCATCGAGCTGGCTTTTAAAGTAGCTGCTGGAGAACTCAAGGTCTGAGGCTTAGACTGCATGTTTATTTGATCTGCATGAATATTTATTTGTTATATTTAATCTCAATGTCTGTCTCCTCTGCGTGTGTTTGATGGACAGAACGGTTTTGCGGTGGTCCGGCCTCCTGGTCATCACGCTGAAGAGTCAACCGCCATGTAAGATCTGCTGTTTTAAAGCTCTGAAGTTTTAATCTAGATAACGTTAAACTAACGTTACAAGTTATTTAAAGTTTGTCTGTATTAGTTGTTTTATTGTGTAGCTTTATTAAAAGATTGTTGGTTAAAGTCACCATGAAATCAAAATTGACAATTCTTATTTTTAGAAGAATACTACAGTGTTTTAATAAATTGTAGTTTTTTATAGATATTATTATAAATGACCTTTCTGTGTACATTCTTTTTTTTAATTTATGTGCCCTCATAATCTTTAATCAAAAGCATTAACCTTCCCTCCCCCACAAAACAACATCTCCTTTTTTGATGATGTTTGTCTGTCCTCGAGGGCAGGACTGTCCAATGGCCAGGCAGTTTCTACCCCTCCAACTTCCAACTATCCAATCAGTTCTTAAAGAATGAAATCAAGTCCCATCCCCATCAAGTCCTACATTTCTTAAATCAGAAGCCGTTTTACTCGGATATGCCATAACACCATTTTCACCGTTTTATTCCGACTTACATATCATAAAGTATTAAAGTTCTGATGTTCACCATTATGAGACCGTCTTAAGTGTCAGTCTGGTCTCTGTGTCTGTCTGCAGGGGTTTCTGTTTCTTCAACTCAGTGGCCATCACGGCCAAACTCCTCCAGCAGAAACTCGGCGTGAGCAAGATCCTAATCGTAGACTGGGTGAGTCCTGCAGATTTGCCACGTCACATTTCACAACTAAGTTCCTGACTAATTCCAAGGATGTTTTAAATTCTTTTAAACCTTCTTCCGTTCTGTTGCACAGGATATTCACCATGGCAACGGGACTCAGCAGGCGTTCTACAATGACCCTAATGTGCTGTACATTTCCCTGCATCGCTATGACGACGGCAACTTTTTCCCAGGCAGCGGCGCTCCTGAGGAGGTGACGGTGTTCAGCAGAGATTGTGTTGGTGTTCTGTGACGGGTGTTCAGTTCTGTCTGTAATTCTTCTTCTGGTGGGTTCTGCTGTAGGTCGGTGTGGGCCCGGGAGTGGGTTTCAACGTCAACATCGCCTGGACGGGTGGAGTGGAGCCACCTATGGGTGACGTGGAGTATCTCACAGCGTTTAGGTCAGACATGAACTTCCTGTTTACTTTTGCCTTTAATTCTTCTGCCTGTGGTGTAACTATTAACTTGCTTAAAGAGGGCTTAATAAAAAAAAACATTGCTTTATGGATGTAAAAAATGCTAATTAAAATGCTTTATCTTTTAAAGCATGGTAACCAAAATAAACATTTACATTTATGCATTTGACAGACAGTTATCCAAAGCAACTTACAGTGCATTCAAGTTGTACGTTTGTTATCAGTGTATAACAAATCAGTGTGTGTTCCCTGGGAATCGAACCCATCGAACAAACTTGCGCTGCTAACACAGTGCTCTGCCGGTTGAACTTCAGGAACAGATCTTTACTGTTGTATCTTTGTCAAAGTTAAAGATGACAGTGACTCACTGTAATGAAAGCAGATCTCAGTGTGTGATTCTTGTCTTGAAATGTGTGCAGTGAATGTGTAGATCATGCAGATTTCCTGTGTGTGTGTTCTTGTAGAACTGTGGTGATGCCGATAGCCAATGAGTTCTCTCCAGATGTGGTGCTGGTGTCTGCAGGCTTCGATGCTGTGGAGGGTCATCAGTCCCCGCTGGGTGGATACAACGTCACCGCCAAATGTAATGTGATGTTTCTCTGTGCTTATGTGCATGTACCATCTGATTGATTTAAAGGACTCCATTACTATTAACGTAAAGAGGCTTTGTCTTTAACTAATAAATGTAGTCATATTCTTCAAACAATGTACATTCCAGTGTACTGTGGCTGCAAGATATTTAAATGATAAAAAAATCACAAATTCTGCATATTGCAATGGTTTGCAATAACTAAATGATTTTAATACTTTATAAAGTTATGTACAGTTAAAGTTTTAGGTGATGCAGAGAGACTAGCATGCAAATATTAGTTGGAATATGTGTTTGTTTTTACAGAAAGAATGTGAAACATGTATATTGGGTATATAATTTTCAGTTTTTAAATATATTTTAAAATAATGAAAGTTGATTTTACAATCTTAAACCAATATCGCATGGAAATTTTCATATCGCATTATTTAGCATGTTATTGCATTTTTCTTAAATGTTGTTCAGCCCGACATCTCTTTTCTCTGAGTTTTTGGTTTCACCCCGAATCTTTTGATTGGATGCTGCAATGGCACGCACTAAACTATTAGTTTGAAAAATGAGTAGTTAACTTATTTACTTATTACACACAAGAACGTTTTAAGTGTTAATCTAACTCTAGTTTGAATTTTAAGAGCTGAATGGGATGCCTGGATTACAGGGTCAGATAAACAGGCTGTGTGTGTTTATAGTTTATGATGAATTACCCAGCATGCTCTGGGCTCTGTGCGCAGGTTTCGGTCATCTCACTAAACAGTTGATGAAGCTGGCCGGCGGCCGTGTGGTTCTGGCTCTGGAGGGAGGTCACGACCTCACTGCCATCTGTGACGCATCTGAATCCTGCGTGGCAGCGTTGCTAGGAGACGAGGTGCCCGCCAAACACTGATGCAAAGAGCAAACACATTTATTTTGGGAGGCATTAAAACACAAATGTTTACATACAGTGTGTGTGGGTTTACTTAACCATATATTGGGGAAACATTTGTACCCAAAAGTCAGTAAAACCTGACAAATCTCAGCAAAACCTCCTTTTAGGGACGTCCTCATTTGTAAAATTAAGTAAATAAAGTTTTTTTAAAATAAAAAAAGCTGAAAGTTTTTTAACCCAGAGAGTCTGGGTTAGGTTATCGTGTTTATAACTAGCGGTGTTTTAAAACAATCGAAGTCTATGAATGTCCATATTAAGATAGATGAGTAAATGTGTGTGTGTGTGTGTGTGTATGTTGATTTGAGGTTGCTCGATCTGACCAATCAGAGCCCAGTATTCCAGACAGCCTTGTAATAATGTTGTTTTGGGACTGTTGCAGTTGGATTCTTTACCACTGACGGTGCTTCAACAGAAACCCTGTCCAAAAGCCACAGCCTCACTAGAGAAAGTCATTGAGATCCAGAGTGAGTGAGAAATGTGTTTTCTCTTGATTATTGACGAGTGTTTCTCAGTGTGGAAGTGCAGCAATCATCTCTTATTGTCTTGATGAATTGCTAACACTGTACAGTTGACAATCTTTGCTCTGTTGTCACCAGGTAAGCACTGGTCATCTCTGCAGAGGTCGGCTCCTACAGTGGGTCAGTCTCTACTGGACGCTCAGAGGAGAGAGAAGGATGAGGCGGACACCCTGACTGCCATGGCCTCCCTCACTGTAGACAATGAGCAGACCACCTCCACAGAAACCAGCAGCAGGTACTGCACCATGATTGTGATTCACTGGCCAGGCTGTTTTTGTGCTAAAACAAAGTGACACTGTAGTAAATTCAGTGTAGTAGTTGTTTTAGTCTTTCTGTAAGCATTAACCAATCATTTCTTTTTCAGATCAGCAGAAGAGCCAATGGAGGAGGAGCCTGTGTTGTAGGAGAGAGAACCTCCACCGCTCCAACCTTCTGGTCCACGCCTGCTTGGCACTGGTCACCCTGACGTCACGCCTCATGTTCCTCCTCCCAGCTCTTTGATTGGTTCCCTTGGTCCTTCACTCATTTCCAGGTGCTTGACTGACACGTTAACAGCGCACCCACTTTCGCTTTTCTGAGGTTAAAGCATAGCAGAATGTTGCCGGAAGGGGACAACATAGCATGATGGGTAATTACAGGACCACTCCAGTGAGGAATGAGCTGCATAAGCCCCTCCCATTTGGAGGTATCTGCCCACTTATGGTGCAAGCCCCTCCCACTTGGAGATCTTCGGTCTGCCGCTATACATACTTGGAATAATGGAGAACCTTTTGAAGAGAGGCCTTTGATTTTATTTCATCGTTGTCTTGGACTGGGGATGTAAAGCAGAAAATGCAAAAAAAAAAACAAAGAGGGGGAGGAATGTAAATTAAACAACAGCACAGGGATGTTGTCACTCAGAGGACCCCTAAAAGCTTTGTTTTCTGTACAAAGTGTAAGAAATGTACAACGTTCCAAAAAAAGCCAACAAGCAGCAAAAATATTTCAGCACAAAACACAAATCTACAGTCATTGAAAAGAACACCGTTCCTGACAGAAGAACTCAACGTTCTGATCATGTTGATTCACCGTCTGTTGAAGACAAGTACACTCGTTTACACTGTACTGTGTTGATTATTTGTATACTTGATCATCTGTATAATATCCTGTTAAGAAAAGCACACAAATCTATGAGAAATATAAATATATATAAATATTCGTACATATATATATATAAGCATATATATGTAGTTTTGTGTGTAGTGTATACACATTTGAACATTCATAAAATATATATAAAGACTTTATATCCCCTTTATTAAACATTTGTTATCAGCTGTGGTTGTACATAAAAGAGCCTGCGGCCCTTGACCTGGAATTGGAAGATGATGGTTAGACTTTTTCCCATTTTTTCATCAAAGAAAACTTTTTTGGAACATACAGCTTTACTATAACACACACGACACACAAACAACGGCAGCCCATCAGTTTTTAGGACAGAAGGTGTAAATTAAGAAGAAAGGACTTTGAAAACGTCTGCCTCCACCTTCACAAGAGAACGAGGATAGACAGTGGTGACGTTTCACGCAAGACATTTTTATGTTCAAGTACTTGGTGCCTTTTATACGAAGGAAAGATTTCAAACACCAATATGAAGCGAATCGCAAATCCTCAGACTCACCCTGCATCCGTTTGTTTGTTTGTTTTTCAAAATGCCTTAATTTTTCGAAGAAAATGAATTTTAGCCATGACGTTGGAGAGCACAAAATGATTCATATTTTCCCCTGTTCCCCAGTTTCTCACTGTTTTCCTTCTTTTTCGTTGGTTTTCTTCTTGGGATGTAAATGTTGTATCCCTGCTAAAAGGTTTTGTTTTTCTACTTTAAAAGAATGAGCGAGTGAAAGAAATGTTGATTGTTTTATTGATCAGTCCTGTACTGTGCACTGGCACATGACGGGATTGTTTGGAAACACTGTCAGTGTCCTGACCAACTTCTTCATTCTCTCTTTGACTTGATTTATGCAGCACCTTCTTTTGTACATTGATTTGTTTGGCTCCACTGCTCCTCATCCACTATCTCCTTTATTTTCTTTCCATTGGCGAGGGAATGCTGGCGGTGAGGTTTTTTTATTGACAACATTTCCTTTTTTGTACAAAACTGTAAAAATGAAAAAGAGTTAAGTGTATCAGTGTTAATTTGTCATTTGATTTGCAGCGTTCTCTCATGAGGAATGTACAGTGGGGTACAGATGTTTCTGATATTACAGCTGATTTTTGAGTTTGTCACTGTGCGCTGCATTTGGCGTTTTCCTTTTTTCAGAATTTACGGACAAACATGATTTTTTGTTTGT
Organism: Chromobotia macracanthus; assembly: GCA_036877525.1. Taxonomy (NCBI): domain Eukaryota; kingdom Metazoa; phylum Chordata; class Actinopteri; order Cypriniformes; family Botiidae; genus Chromobotia; species Chromobotia macracanthus. The sequence goes on from JAZGTH010000104.1 coordinate 666,208, forward strand.
ATTTTTCTGGCAATAAGAGCGACTACCACTTTTAAACACTAAAATATTCTGTGACGCTTTTTGGTTACTTTTTATCCTCTTTTGATATGGCGTAAGAAATGAATTGTGTCATTTTGCACCAAACTATATATCGTCTGTCTGAAATGCAGCGGCTTCTTTATTTCCCTGAAATAAGAACATTATCATTACATTTTCACTAGGTAATGATGTGGCTTTTGGGGGCCAAAATCCATGTAATCTGCTGCATCCTTTAGGCGGCCAGGAAAACAAACATACTCTTCAGTTTCATCTTTTCAGGCTTCCCTCTGTTTAACAACTTAAAAGCATCTTTACTTGGTCTGAGAGATGTTTTTTTCCAGTTCAGAGTCCTCTATAACAGTCGAATGAGTTGTCTTATTAATACTGAACTGGGCCTAAGCATTATCTTGCACTATTACTCTACTGCAGGTCCGAATCCAGCCACACCTTTGACTTCAGTTCTCAGACACAAATTTAGAGGCATTAAACTCAAAGTGAATTATCTCAGTGCACACATCTGAATCAAGTGTGAACTCTCGTCAGCGTTTTGCTCTCGACGTTTCTCTTTGTGTGTTTTCGTTGATTCACTGATGAGCTGTTGTTGATGTGGAAGCGTTAAAAATCTGATGCGCGTTTCTTGACTCTGCTCTCGTTTGATTTATTTATTTGGAGTCAGAAATGGCTGCTGAGGGTGAATGCATTGCTTTTGAATCAATGTTTGTTTGTTATAAAAAAAATAGATAACTGCATATTATCTGTTGTATTAGATGGCCTCATCGCCTCTGGGCAATAACTTACACTTTTTTAAAATATTACAAATCACAAAAGTGATCAAAGAAAATGCCATTTTTCCACAAAAACAGTCATCAAAGAAGAGCCATGTCACCATCTGATGAAGTATTTATAAACCTGTTTTGCTCTAACTCTGATATCACCTCCAGCTGTTCATTCGGTCTTAAATGGTCTCATGTTCAATGTTTTTTATCATTCATGCACCAAATGACTTTTCTAGTTTGGAGCACACGCGCCCTGAGGTCTTTCACAGATGTACGTCTGTCTTTGCATGGTGAAAAATGAAATGTGCTTCAACAGATTGACTTGTGGGACAGGAAACAAACACTTTTTAGGTGAACACTAGCCTTTGTACTTACATACTGTAACATACGCTAAGAGACGTTCCTCTTCTGTGTGGCTATGGGGTGTGCTGTCTGAAACAGGAATAACTGTGATCAGGTTTTGTAATGTTTGGATGTAAATCACCGACCATTTGTGCATAGTTTTGTATTTTCACTCTACATGGTGTCTGACAGTTTTTGACCGTGCTGTTGGTATTGAAAGCTTTTCTGTCTTTTCCTTTCTTTCTTTCTTTCTTAATTTTCTGGATGAATCAACAGACACATCCCTGAAACGTCCGTTTTTGAGACCTAAACATCCGTTTTTTTGAGAAAGTGATGGATCAGATGTAATACAGTGTGACTCTTGGATTTATTTAACAAGGAATCAGGGAGGTTGTTTATTTTTGATAGATGTTATCCAACCAGGTCTCTTCAGATCTTACGATGGCCACCGGGAAGCCTCTGTATGTGTAAAAGACATCCACATTCACCGTGGAAGAAAGCTTTATTGTCACACACATATTTTGCTATTCGGTAAATATGTATATTTATTGATTCATATGTTGTGTATATGTAGTGACCTATGATCATCAGGGTTCAAAGAGTGCTTGTATATTTTTGGACTTTTTGAAAGAGAGGTTGTGTCTTCTTCACTGTCTCTTTGTTTCTCTGCCATTCTGACATCACTTGTGATTGGATGTTTCGATTTGTGAGGTCTTTAAATCTTTATTTCTCTCTCTCTGTCTATCTTCTGGTCATCTTGATATGCAGAAGTTCTGATCAAAGCACATTCCCTGATTTATTGTGTTCTTTCAATGCTTTCATGTTGCGACAATAAAAGGTGTGTATTCTAACTGCTACACACGTGTATATAGGGGCATATATGTGTACACATGTGCAATACACACTATTTGAGCAATCTATTACTGTGACTATTAATCATTAAACATTGCTGTCCCTTTCAACCCTTCTGTTGGTTTTTCTATTAAACTTCACATCGGTAATGGTAAAGAGTTTAAACACGGGGCAACTTTCGGGTCAGCACGGATTAAAGACATTTAGTTTGTGCAGTGATGAGTTTGTCGGCAGGGGTTGCCTTCTGTCTTAAGTTTTTCATTTCCTTCAGTGGCTGTTTAGTCAGTTTTATTGCAAGACAAAAACTGATGCAGTGACGTTAAAGAGCAAATATCATTAGACGGGGAGATTATTTTGTAATAGTAGTATTTCAAAATGGATATATTTTTAGTGTTTACTTTGTAATGCAATTTGTGCATCTGTAAAGTGCAGGTGTAGCTCATGGGGGGAAAACTTTTTTTTTTTTTTTTTTTAAATAGAGCGAGTTTTAATTTTAAGCCAGAAAAAGTCACACTTATAAGTCTCATCTGATTGAAGATAAATAACTTTTAAAAGTAAGAGTAAGACGGCCGTGATCCACTACGCCATAGTAAAACGGGGGCGTGGCTTAACTCGCGGCGCCTTTATTGCGTCACTTCATTCATTCCCGCGACACGCCCCCTCGCGGTTCCACCCGCGCTGACGCGCCTGCGCGTGTGCACGTGAGGCGGCTGCTCCCGTTGCCTGGCGGAGAAGATGGCGGCTCCTGGACCCGAGTACTTCAGCGTCGGGAGCCACGTCTCCTGCCTCACCTGCCTGGGGCAGCGCTTGCAGGGGGAGGTCGTCGCTTTCGACTACCCGTCCAGGATGCTGACGCTGAGTATCCTCCAGCCGCCGCGGCGCGTCGTTCAAGCGTCGGCCGCCGAGTGAGGCCCGGACCCGGGGTGCGCCACAGACCTTCTCACCGCGGGAAGTCCGTCCACTCGGGTTTTGCTTCCGCGTTTGGCGCATGTCGAGTCAGGTGGTGTCCGCCGGCGTCTCTGATTGGCTATTAAGTTTCGCCGCGGTCTTCTTTAGCGCATTTTGTTTTAAAAAAGCGAACAAATGTTCAGCATATTGTGTTAAAAAAAGTTTAGTTTTGTTGGATTGATTTTGCGCGGTGCGACGTTTAATCGTTTTAGTTTTCGATCGGCAATGGAAACCTTAAACTATCGGATAATATGTTCTGAACGATTCATTACATTCAGCTGGTTTGAATGGAAATAACATTGAGAAGAAAATCATTATTATCAAATAATCATTACTGTCCTTAGAAATGATTAGAAAGGTCGTGAAAATAATGTGGGAACCCTGATTTAAGCTTACTGAACTGCTTATTAATTCAATCTGATCATTTGTAGATGCTCAATCATCTGGACCTGATACAGAGTCGAGAAGGTCCAGATGCTGCTGACGGGAGATTTTAGCATGTTTTTAGGACCGTAATCCGTGTGTCCCCTGATGTGTCGTAAATGCTGTTATACCGCATCACTAAAGCACGTTGGGAGAGGAGGAGAGTGGGCAGGCTGGCAAGTGCGGCGTTGCTGCTCTGCCGTGCGAAGCTCTGCGCATGCGCGGTAAGGGGGCGTCAGCTAGCCTGAAAGCTAACCTCTCTGTGTCTGTTTGACACATAATGCACACGCTGAGCTGTTATATGTCCACCGAAACGAAATATTTCATGTGATTTCACATCTGTTGTGTTTTAATGTTGCCGTGCATCTTGCACCTTTTGTTGCTAATGCAGGGAAGGTGATGCTCACCCTGTGAACGCTGTGGTGTCTTGCTAATCTACTCTTGTACTTGCTGTTCAGCATTGAATAAAGACTCAGAAGTGTGCATCACAATATACAGAGCCCCTAAACAGTGTGTATGAAATATTCAGGAGAAATAACTGGAGTTTTGTTTTGATTTTGACTTGCTTGGTGGTTTAGCTTGATCAGCTGTTATTAGTGTATCCTCAGCTGGATAATCATGGTTGATAATGACTCAATTGAAAGTCACTGTCACCTCTGGTTGTGCATTATTAGTCTGTTTTGCATACAGTAACAGCTTTAACAAAAGCTTTTTCTGCAGGGTTGGGTCATTTAAATGGTTTTAATGGTACAGCATGACAAATGTCTGTACAATGCATGCATGTTTTATTTGCTTTCTTTATTAAGTGTGTATTGGCATGTAGTCTTGTTTTTCCAGCCCATAAATAGCTCAGCCCTCTCTTACATTTCATCTCTCTTGGTCTGCTGTTGCACAAATGTTCTTTACCTCCTAATGGTTTAGAAAAGTCTAGAAACTGAAATAAAAAGCAGTTTATGCTTCATGAGTGGCTCAGTATGAACTTTGAGTTTGTTGTTGTTTCAGTTTGCTCTTATGGTGCTGGTTGTAGCTCTCGGAAATGCACATCTTAAACCCAACAACTTAATCATCATGTTTTTATTGATTAACTTTGAATAACGTGAACATTTAAATGTGAAGTTTTTAATTTCAACAACATCAAATACATTGCAAAAAATAAGATTTGTATTTATTTATTTTGGAAGAAAATGTGAGTTCTTGCCAGAGCAGTATGCCAGGTATGAGGTATGAGGTTGCTAAGGTGTTGTGGAGAGTTGCTTGCTGTGCCAAGGCAGAAGTAAAACTTCTATATATATATAGAATATCTTATATAGAAGATATCTTCTGAATGTTTATTGAAGTTATTGTGTAAAGATAATGTCATTCATCACAGTTGTCTGGCATAACTAGTCTGTTGCTTTGACTCGTGTTCTAGTGTAAGTTCTAGCTTTAAGTACTGAGAGTACTAAGACTGGAGCAGCTCAGTAACTTAATCTACTTGTTTTATATCTCCATTTGTCCGTCCCCTTGCTTTCTCTGTTTTGAACATTTAACAGCTCAGTCTCCAAACACACGTTGTTTCAGCTCATATTTCATCTCAAGAAGTGTCATTTGAGATCAGACAACTAGATCAGAATGCTCTACATGTGCTCTCTCTCTTCAGTTGAATACAGGTCGTATCTGATTGCACTCAGTCACGCTGGAGAGCCGCCTCCACCAGGAAGCCCCAATGAAACTGACCTCTTCACTGACAGACATGCGTGTCATTTTATCCTGTCTGTTAACATGAGAGGCTAACCACAACCCTGATGTGCAGACATGCATTCAAACTGTTGATAACATACCGTACTGATCCCCGATTATACCTGTGCATGCTTACAATCTAGTGGACATCTGGTCTCATGTGAACTGTTTGTACAGGAAAACAGTCAAAATAGCTGAATGTAATTAAAGTAATTGAGAGCAGACAGATTATTTTACAGGAATAACCCAGAATGCAGAATATAGTTAAGTACGTTAATTTCTGGTTTACGTTCTTGGTCTACTTACTGGTTTACTAAATGCCTCAAACAAAACTAAAACTGATGCCACTAACTTCACAAACTGCCAGTGTTTTTTTTACAACTTTTATCCCAGCAGGCTAATAGGAAAAGGTCCGTAAAGCCGGCCAATCAGATTAGACCTTAGAGATTCTGTCCAAATCTTGCTGTTTTTGTGTGCCGTGTGCATCAGTCGCTCCATCTGTCTGTGTGTGTTTCTCTGGCTTTCACAGTTTCTACTGTATTCCTCAGTGCTGTGTTTTGTGTCTTTTGCGTAACTTTAATGAATGTGTTTGCCTGTGAACTGCTGCGATCCTTGACCGCCATCATCAGAATGTGGCCCGTCCAGCGGTAAACCAAACCTCAGTGATGTGATCCTGGTTAACCTGGCGTACGTGTCAGAGGTGGACATCATCAGTGACCGCTCTGAAACTCCTCCCCCTCTAGCATCTCTCAATTTTAACAAGGTATGACCAAATCATGACCCGTGTTATAATGTTTTTATTAACCAATCCATCCTGTCCTTGATATTGATTGATCCATAACAATGGTTTAATGATGATCTGTTACACTTTACAGTTTTTACAATTATTACATTTTATTATTAAATTTTCACACCATTTTTTAATCATGTTATTTAATTATGTGCTCAATATTTATTTGCTTTTGTGGCAAATGTTGAATAAAAGCTATATTGATATGATGTGTATATATATATATATATATATATATATATATAATCAAAAATGTTACATTTTTGAATTTACAGAACATTACAGAATTTAAAAAGTTTGAATAACATTCTTATAACCAAGCCAGAACGTTTATAAATCATTAAAAAAAATGGACATCTTGATCATTCCTAGAAATTTTAAAATAACATTAAACATTTTTGTTACTTAATGGAAACCTAAAACTGTTAGCTGGGATTTAGCCTCTCATAACTGATAACTGAGCGTAACTGTGCAGTTTATTCTGCGGTTTACAATGCTATCTGTCTGAAGATTCCTGCCTCATGTCTCTCGTCTTTTGTTTGTTCTTCTCCGTTTGTGTAGCTTGTGAATAGAGTGCGGGCAGAAAAGGAAGAGAAGTTGTCACAAGCTTATGCAGTCAGTGCTGGTGTGTCTGTGGAAGGCCAGCAGCTGTTTCAGACCATTCACAAAACGTGAGTGAGACTCAACCTGATGCAGAGATCACACGAGAAACTGACAGCGCATGCTGAATCCCCTTTGTTCTATTACACAGCCATAGAAACTCAATAGAGTAAATACTGCGATGCTACATGTGGCGTATACATCTGTGGCTATTCGTTTGTTTTGTTCTCAGTATCACAGATACATCATGTAGCACGTGTGATTATATGAAGCATTTATATCTGCTGTCGCTTCTCTAATTCGCTGCAGCATCAAAGACTGCAGATGGCAGGAGAAAAGCATCATCGTGATGGATGATGTCATCATCAACCCGCCATACCAGGTGGACAACTGTAAAGGCAAAGAGGGCAGCGCTCTGAGCCACGTGCGCAAAATAGTAAGTCTCGACTTTTATACTGACGACTGGAGCGCCATTTTAACCATTTTAACTGTTAGCTTAGTAAAACGTAAACTAAACATCAAAAGCAGAACATTATATTCCACTTCAATTTCTGTGAGTGATGCGATGAAATAATAATCAGAAATATGTACCAAGTTTATAAACATTTTCTCGTATGTTTGCTGTTTACAGAGAGTGTCACATTGGTTTTTGAGTTCATTTTCGTGTGTCTGTGAATAATTTAAGACGTGTAAAATTGTTGGTCACGTGACACATCATGTGTCTTCCTGTGTAAGTGGCCGCTTCCTGGTCAGAATAAGCAGCAATGAGGACCTGTTGTTGTTGATAATGCAAGTGTTTTTGTGTTTGCTCACCCAGCTGGATCTCTTCTCTGTCCAGGTGGAAAAACATTTTCGAGATGTGGAGAGCCAAAAATCAGAGCAACATTCAAAGCACGCTCAACAAACACAGAAGGACTCTGCTCTGTCGTCATGAGCTCAGCCTCAGACAGACAGAACATTATGCTGATAAAGTGTTTTTAAGTTAATATTTTTTGTTTTTTTTATAACCAATCGCCAGATGAAGGTTGAGAGAGCTGACGCTCAGCGTTTTGAGCGGGAGTAACTGCCCTACACATCTGATAAGAGAAACCGCTACTGTTTATGACAGTGGGCAGAAATAATCCTGTCTTAAAATGTTATCTGACATAGAAAACATTTCTTTACCTTTACGACAATGTCACCTGACCCCAGCCCACCCTGCTGGTGCTGAGTCTGCTTTATGTATCTTTTTTTTCTCCCCTTTAACTAACCTACTCCTTCATTTTGACATCATTTGATTACCAGCCTAAACTCACGGGGTGTTCTCTCCTAATTCAAAATCTCTCATTCTACTTCTTCAAACGGAAACGAATGTGGCACAAAATGTGTGAGAGTTTTCTTAAGTTGTAAAGCCCTCGGGCTGTTGTTTGATTTCCGTGGCACTTACGTGGGTTATTTTTTAGCTGTTGACTGACAGGATGCGGGAAATTAAATTGCACTTCTACCCAAAAACATTTTTAAAATCAAACCCATTTCCCTGTCACTTCATTTTCCCTCTTTATACTAATACACATCTCTTCAGTACTGTACGCATCTTTCAGTCTACATGCGGAGCGTATTTTCTCTGAGTTCTGATATGAAGACAGTTGACAGTAGGGAGAGAATCAGAAGTCCAGGAGTGACATAATAAGCTTGGCAGTTTATTACGTCTTTATTTTCTTCCATATTGGTCCTGTACTTGCCATTTTAAATACCTCTTCCATCATGGGACCATTTTCTAAGATGCAATGTTTGTAGTAGTTTATTTTATTTTCATCCAACCTGGCAGCATAAAAAATGCAATGACAGGAGACTCATATCTCGGACTGCATTCGTTTATTTTCCACTGACGGTGGTTTTTCAGATGTGTGTCAGCGTGAGACAGCTCATATCTCGCTCATCTTTCATAACACGTTCTCTTTTTCTCAACGGGAGAATTTGTAATCACTTTTTTTGGAAAAGGAAATGTTAAAGTGATATCTTGCCATGTTAAGAGACTGGGATGGGGGTGACATCCTCTCTCTCCCAGCCTCGTGAATCTTGTAGCCCGATGGAGGCTCATGCATCGGCGCCAAGCTGTGAGGGCACCGCGTTGCATACCGATTTATAACGATGTGTGTTAACGGGGTTGCTGTTTGCCTGTAGGTTTCTTTCGCAGTATTTTATTTTTTATTTTTAAATAGTAATGAACAAATAAAAAAGAGAAGAATTCCACTTGTCTTGTTGTTTTTCCTCATGGTGTCGTTTCTCAGTCCATGTAAAGCAAATGTTCACCTACATGTCACTTCTCTGGACAGCTTCTGACCACATTTTGTCCCTGTCCCACCACGCCTCCTCCAACACATGAACACATAGTTTGACAGGCAAGTAGGACATCCTATCATTGCCTTCAGACCGAATGCAATGATTGGACGTAAATGTATAGTTCTGTTTTTTCCACAGAAGATAATATATTTATAGAAATATAATTTGACCAATTTACCAACCAGCCAAACAAAAAATGTTTCTAGAAAAGATCATCTACCCTGCCTTTAATCTCTCCAGGAAGGCAGCCAGTAACACTTGATATACTCCACTGCACTGTGAAGAGAAGCTGTGATGAATGCTTATGCTGGTTGTCTTATCCATGTGATTGTACAGACATGGGATCAGTGTTTTTAAGTAATAATTCAAAACTTTTAATTTGGATAACTTGAATACGTAGTTGCATCTTAAAGGTTTTCCAGCAGCTCATGGACTCGTGATTAGATGATATTCAGACAATGTGTTCATTCAATATTATCTCATACTCTTCAGTGATCATGTACATGTAGGGATAGGAATAAAGTGGTGACGTAATTTTCACTGGGAATTAAAGGGGATGCTTTGGTATTGTGTAACTGTTTTCATAGATAGAGAGATATAAAGATAGATATATAGCAATATAGATAGATATATGGATGGATGAATGATTGATAGATAGATATAGAGATAGACATATAGCGATATAGATAGATGTACAGATATATAGATAGACATATGGATGGATGGATGGATATAGATAGATGTACAGATATATAGATAGACATATGGATGGATGGATGGATATAGATAGATAGATAGAGATGAATAGATAAATAATGCATCTTTGTGTGGTATGCATTATTTAAAGGCACACGGTGTCTCATTTCTGCCCTCGATCCTCTGTAGGTAATGTTGATATCGGTCGAGTTAGTAGAAAGTTAGCTCATAAAGTACCAGTCTGAGGTTTAGACAGCAGATAAAGCCTCGTCGCTTTGCTTACTTTAAAGATCACATGAGAGAAAACATGATCTGACGGTAATCCAGCATCATCTTCATCCTCTTGAGACGCAGTTCCGGAAACACACAATTCAGTGTTATGTCATGTATATGTTATAGAGGGATTGAGCCACCTGCTATAGACGAGTGCTTAAAGTTCAGATTAAATTTGGTGAAAGATTTTGTGCGTAATTGAAATTGCATAAATATATAGGATGAAAAAAGAAATAACAGCGTGAAGTAATGCAAGCACAGCTGTGGTTTAAAGCGCAGGGATTACGGTCACAGGCGACAGAGAAACAGCCAGTCGAGTAACTGAGCACTGAGAGCTTTTCTTTTAACTGTTTATGGAAAAAAACGCAACAAAACTTGTATTGTTTAATTTGTTTGTATTGTTTAATTTGTTTGTATTGTTTAATGTGTGTCTCATCTGCGACAACAGCACTGCTGAAGGTAAGATCTTTCTAGTTTGTGTATTTGTGTTTGTGTGCGCTTTTGAACAGCTGGTGCAAAAATACATTCACCGTTAGTTTCAGGCAAACAAATGCTCATAAGAAACCACTGCACGTTTTGTAATCCTTCAATAAATATAGCAATTATTTGAATTTTTTTGCATTTTGTCAGTGCATTCATGTTTGTCTAGAAATCTCTGTAATCTTCCTTCGTCTCCTGTAGAAAACTGAGCATCTCTTCATCTCTCATCACATGCAGAATCGTGGAGAACAGTCTCATGGTTTCATGGTAGCTCTCATACCCTAGACCTTCACATCATGTTGCTGTCCATCGTGTTGCTTTTACTCTCTCCGTCTCCATCGAGGAGCGTAAGGCTGTGCAGTCACCTCTGCCAGTGTTACGAGCACTCAGACCTGGTGGACTGCCGTGCCAAGGGTCTGGATGATGTGCCACGTGGACTTCCTCATGGTACCTGGCTGCTAGACCTTGGAGGAAACAAGCTTACACAGATCCCAAGTCGAGCTTTTGCTGGTCTTTGGTCTCTTCGTATTCTTGTGCTGTCGGGCAGCGGCATCCAGGATCTACAAACACATGTAAGCCTTTCAAACAACAATATATTGTATATTTGCCATTACCCAGCGAACATTCTCAGAACGTTGGCAAGTGTTGTTGTTCAAGGTATCAAAAAAACGTTCTTGTAATGTTAGTAGAATGCTTATTTAACGTTTTATATCATAGGTATCATAGTAGTGAATGGAACGTTTTAAAAACATTACAGAATTAAAAAGTTTTCATCACCTTCTTATAACCAAGCAATAACGTTAATACAATGTCTATAAAGCTGGACGTTTTGAACGTTCCCAGAACTGTCAAAACAACGTTTGTTAATGTTTGTTACTTCATGGAAACATTACGGAAATGTTCTTGTTCATGTTTTAACTGGAAGTGATATGTGTTCATCTCCTGCAGGCTTTCTACTCTCTCTCCTTCCTGGAGAAGCTGGACATGGGTCATAACCAGCTATCCCGGATTCCACCTCATTTCTCAGAGAGCTTGTCTTCTGTGCGCGAGCTGCGACTGGACCACAATGCCTTGCTTCTCTTGAAGCCTCCTGGCCTGGAACATCTGGAGAACCTTGAGAAACTGGACCTCAGTCACAATCGCATCCATGCCCTCGAACCCGGCACGTTCCGCGGTCTGTCCCGCCTGCGTCAGCTGTACCTGCAGGGGAACTGTCTGGGCGTGGTGCGGGACGGCTCTCTCACCATGCTGCCTGGGCTGGAGGTGCTGCTACTGGGGAACAACAACATCTCCCAGATTGAGGTGAATGCGCTCGCTCCTCTTCACAGTCTGTCTGTGTTGGGTTTGGAGGGGAATCATTTGGAGCACCTGAATTTTAAGGCCTTTCTGAGCCTGCACACGGCTGCCACGCACCTGCAGCTGGCCGGGAATCCCTGGAGCTGCGACTGCGACCTGCACCGGGTCTTCAGCAAGCTGCTCAGCGTGCGCCACCTTCACGTGGACGACTATCATAATGTGACCTGTCAGGAGCCCTGGCAGCTAGCCGGAGCCTCGTTGGCCTGGGTGGACAGCCAGCTATGTATGGCCGAGACTGTTACTGTGTTAGTCATCACCGCTACTGTAATTGTTACCGTATTTGGTGCCTTGATCATGGCGGAGAGGAGACGTAAGAAGAGAAAACACTGTGAACAGAGTGAGGGAGAAGCACAAGACCAGTGAGCTGGGTCTGCTGGAGACCTGTTGGATCATGAAAACATTGTCCCTCATGCCGCTTTCTGCAACAAAAAGCTAAAACATGAAAATTACGGGACAGAACTGATCTGATATCATTAGATCTAACAGAGTGTGAGAGTTGTAAATGGTGCCTTGAGCACAAGCTGGTAGAATTAAATGAAGGCTATGAAACGATGCTATTTTTTCAACATATTTTGAGCTGTTAGCCAGTAAATATCTGTGGTAGGTTTATCATTCAATGGTAATCCATTAGTTGTAGCTGTTTTAGATTATATTACTGTAGAGCTTCTTGCAGTTTTCCACATTTAATCATTTAGCAGCTGTATTTACCTAACGTGACTTGAGGAGTACAGCAAAGTGATTCATCCTAAACATTTTTGCAACCCTTTTTTTTTTTTACAAAGTTCAGGAAACAGAGGAAAGGAATGAAGAAACACTGAAAGTGTAGAGACTTTTTCCCTCCTCGTTCAACTCTAAATAAATACAATTCATGGTTTAATGACCTGATATCAGTCAAATATTAAACTGTATGAAAGTATTGTCACTTACCTGACTCAATATCTAAACCGTGACTAGGGGTGTAGTGACTAGCCGTGACTAGCTGTGACTAACCGTGACTAGCCGTGACTAACCGTGACTAGACGGATAAAGGGAGCTGCTTCAGGAATGTGATTGTAAAGCACCTTTATTGTCTTTCAGACAGCAGATTCTTTTGGAGGCATTGTGTCATAACCAAACCTTGCAGGCATGTATAACTGTGTACATTTTTCAAAGTTTTCATGATTGATCTGTCTTCCTCTGTATTAACAAATTCCTACAGTTGTAATCTTACCACTGTATTGTGCTGTTTCCAGTATTTGTTCATATGTATTCAGTATTATGTTTCATACATATGTTGTTAATACATATAAAACTGTCCTAGTCTTTCTGACAAAACCATACAAAACAGCCTGCTGTATTCAAAGCCACACACACACACACACCCTTTAATTAATGTGTGTGACTCCTTGTGCACCCTGTTCTAATTTTAAAATTATAGTTTAATGATGCATATTTATTGTTAATGCTAATGCATAAAATAAGGACGTCTACAAGGCCAAATTATTGTTTTAACAAACTTCATTGAAAGCAGTTCATGTTATTGTGAAACGATATGTTCAATCAGAAAGGAGTCAATATTCAACATATGAGTTTTAAATTAGAATCAATACATATTATCATTTATATATGCAGGAAATGTTCCAACATTGAACAGAGTGGCATTTCTGTGGCACAGGCTGGGGGCTAAACCACTGGAGTTTAAGCAGATTTGTGGAGATTTTAGTGGCCAGAGAAAGTGAAGATATTCAGGTCAGAGCGAGAGAGTGAGTGAGAGAGTGAGTGGCCATATGGAGCTCTCACTGAAGGGCATCACCAGATTACACCTTTAAAAAACAAGGTACTGGAATATCAGTCTCTGGCAGAAAAATACTGTGTGACCAACCTGAATTCATATGACCTCGATTCGACCCGTGGTAACAATAACAAATGTATGTAAACCACACAGCTGATGGATGCCTTACGGTTACTGGGTTAGACTGGTAATACAAGGTGATCCACACTTCCAAAGGGTCATTACCATTGTGACCTTGAGTAAAATTTTAGATCCCTGCAATTGTCCCTGCAATTTATGTCATGCATTAGCAAAGAGATAGTAATTTATGTATGCAATAGCTGACTGTTCACTCAGTGTCTTCCTTGATCACAGCTCAGAGAAGGTTTTGTGTCTAAGTATTAGAAATATGTAATACGTCATGAATTAAAGATTATACCAGACAATCAAATTACTTTTGGCTCACAGGACGTTTCCTTGTTTAGTACGATTAATTTAATTAAGGGCATGTATAGAAAAAACATGGTGTCATAAGGTATTACTATGGTTATTTATTTATTTTATTTCCTTATTTAAATTGTAAAAAGTAAGCCTCTTTATTGATAATGTAGGTGGTGTGCGTTCATGATTGTAATGCCACTTTGAGGGACCACCACTGAACATAGAAACAGGCTTCTGACAGCTGATTCAACCACGTGTCGAATCTGGACATATTTCAAAGCAATGAAACCTCTGTGCTCCTATAGTCAACTAAAGGTGGTTTGGTTTGTCAGATGTCCAGAAGTCGTATGAGCTGAGATGCCTTCAAGACTCCTTCAGCTCTCACAACACAACAGAAGAGCCAAGACTCAATACCATAAAACCAGATAAAACCATGCCCTGTGGTGCATTCAGCTGAAGACTTTCATGTCTCCACAGTGTATCGCAGCGATCTGAATCTGGATGACTTGGTGTCTTAAATTAGGCTTGATAAACTTGAATCCTAATGTGTATTTGTATTTTAAGAGCAGGTTTCCCCTGTTTTCAACAGTTCTGACATCATGAGAGTTGACAGTGACAGTCATAAATTTGCTGTTGACAGAAAGGTGAGGCTTTACTGTAATCTGACTGTTTGACTCAGATTGGGGATGAATCAGATTCACTTTGTGTCACATGTGCCTCTCCATGGCGTGATGTTCTGAACATGTGATAAAGTTAATAAAATGTTGTTTTTCTGTGGTCGTTTTAAACCGGTTTACTCAGTTATCTGAGGTTAAGTTCACAGATCTGTACTAAGATTAAGATTAAGACCAGTTTCCTCGCTGCCTTTCCAGATTAAAGGTGAGGAGTTTTCCATTTGTTTCCATTGTTTTATTCAGTTTAGTTACAATAACTCTTTAACATTTTGATGATCATTATTTTAATGCACAGATGTGCCCACCTGATGTACCCTTGCTGCAATAGCCTGTACTGTCATTTCTTTTCAGCAATATTTCTTGTTTTAATTCCTGTTATTGTCTCTGTAACAATCGCCTGCTGTGGTTCAGCATTTGTATTTAAGGCTGATTTACTTAAGAGAGTCTCTAAGTAAACAAATGCTGTTTATTATCATTCAGTTTTCATTTTTTTTAATATCGTGCCATAGATATAAATCGAGATATAATCGAGATATAAATGAAAAGACCAGATCAAGGGTTGATACACAGGCAAACCATTTCTGTTAAAACGAGTGAGTAAATAAGAGATAAACTACACGCTTACAGTACTTATTACAGTACAAGTTATACGTGTGATCCGTCCGTGCGCTCCTCTGGGACTCGAACCCAGACCCTTTGCGCCGCTCCACCGACCGAACTACAGGAACAATAAATAATAATGCATATTTATAACCATATTTATTTGCATATTGCATATTGCTTTCTTACCCAACGTAGCCAAGTGATTGCATTAAAAAGCGTTCATGTACCACAACCTGTTTGTCTGGACTGCTTGGCAAAGCAACCGTGCGGTCTGTCGCCTTCACTCCCGGCGTTTATCGTTTCTTATTTACATGAACCAAGCGAGTGCAAATATCAAGCATTGCTCTGGTGGTCCCTAACTTTGTCTTATCATGTCAGTGTCTACAAGGGCAGAAATGCACAAGTGGACAGTCCTGGTCCGACAGAAGAGCGCTCATCATCATCATCATCATCATCATCATCAGAGAATGCCTGCGCTGGACCAGCGCATGAGATCCGCCAGCGCCGCGGGACACGGGAGCAGAAGCCCGGCATGCATCCAGCAGCAGTCCCCGAGCTTCAGCCCTCCGTCCGGCCGCACACTGATGAGAGACGTCTGCGCGTTTCTCACAGAAACTGGACGTGATTCCCGCGAGGCTCGAACCTGGTTAACCCGCATTCAGCGCGCCCGTGTGGCTCCTGCGTTTGCGGTTCTGGAGGTGCGTGACTTGCTGTAAAACATTGTGACTCTGCGGCAGGTTTGATCTACAAACCTGAAACTTGTTTTTATAACACAGACTTGGTGAACTCCTTCAAAATGATGCTTAAGGGATACTTTCAGTCTTAGTTTTTAGTTTTGGGATCACTTTTTAAACAAGATACAGCACAAACCTCTGAGCTCTTAAAACCCTTAATCCACATATTTCAGACTTTTGTCATTTATTTCAGAGAGCTGAATTACAGTAGATGTTCAACATGGACTAGGTCGTGACAATATGTGATCGTTTTAAAACACTATGAAGGTTTTACAATAGTAATGGGGTTGTAGTTTGGATCATATGATGGAGTTAAGCACGGTCTCATGTTCCTCACCAATTGAAGAACTGCAGTGTGGCCTTGCTGACATGATCTGAACACATCCTAAGGACTGATCGATAGGGAAATGATGTTGACTGTAGGCATCTGACACAGGTACTCTTCTTCTGCAGGTTGACCCTTCAGTGTTTGAAAGCCGTGAGATGATCGAAAGCCTCGCCTTTGGGCTCTCCTTCCTGCAGAGGATGGATATGAAGCTTGTGGTCGTGATGGGGCTGTCACCTGAGATGGAAGAAGACGGCACCATGTCCGGAAGTGGTTCCACCCTCCCCAGGGCCATGTTGCTGAAGCATTGTGAGGCTTTAACAGAAGCACTTCAGCAGAACTCAGCCGGTGTGATGCCTTTCTTTAGCTCAGAGGCCCTTTTACAGCTGCAGGAGTCTCAAAGCAGGTTCAGCAGCAGCTTTAACCTTAAACCCGTTTCTCTGTGTCTTCATAAAATCTTTTGGTGAACATGGGATATCTTTCATGCTCTTTGTCCAGCTGCATGTTTCCATAAAGAACCTTTAACGCTCACAAATGTGCCCAAAATATTCTTTGTAGTGGAGAAAAGGTTCTATAGAAAGGTAAAGAACTTAAAGGTTCTTTGGATTCAAGATCCAAAAATCGTTCCTCTATGGTAACTTTATTTTTAAGAGTATAGGGCACGTCAACAAATCCATAAACGCAGAGATTTCAGCATCCCTGTCTCTCTCACAGTGTCTCTCTCTGCTGTCTGTCTTTATATCAGTGCTGATGTCTCAGTTGTAGTGGATGCAGCTCTGTTACGATGGACTCTGGACTGCGGGCTCATTCCTCTGGTGTGTCCAGTAGGACGTGATGCTTCTGGACGTTCTTCTGTCATCAGCTCGATTCAGGTGACGGCGGCCATCTCACAGACACTGCAGCCTTTAAAAGTCATATTCCTGAACAGCTCGGGGGGCCTTACGGACCACAATCACAAGGTATGGACAAGATATGAAATCTGACTGTATATAAGATATACATAGAATTGTGTTATTTGTGTTATTATGGCTGTTTGTTCTCATTGTTTTAATCATGTATCTTAGTGCAGATACAGTGTAACTTTTTAAAGCAACATATTTAACATTGTAAGCAGGTTTGCATTGCAGCCAGTGGCCAATAAATATTTCATAAAGCTGTATAGTCTGACCTGCATTATAAACATCAGGTAAACATTATAACTGCGAGAACTGTTACACTTGCTTCAATAGCATAAAGTGACCACAAGGTGGCAGTGATACGTTGCAAAGTTAAACATTTCTTTAAAATTACAGCTGTGTGGACATTTTACAAAACAATTAGCAAGGTATTATTTATAGTAATAATAAAGGTAACAAATTAGCATGCCATATGAATTATTGAATGTATTGTTTTATGATCATGCATTATTGTACATTGTAATAAGTTAGATTTAAATGTTTTTAATTCTTTCACTCAAATATGAACACACATAAGAATAAGCATGGATTGCACACACACACACACACATACTTGTATATGTGGTTTACAAGGACTCTCCATAGACGTAATGATTTTTATACTGAGCTAATCAAGCGTTTTATACACTTCCCATAAACCTAACAAACCTCACACAAAACTCTTGCCATTTTTTAATTAAAATAAAACACCATTTAGTGTGTTTTTGAAGCCATTTGGTTTATGAGGACACGTAACCATGTTTACATTGTTATATACATCATTATACGCATCTGTGTCCTTGTGAAGCACATATATCAGTACACACACACTTTAATTGAAACATCTAAAGGCTTGATTTTGACTGTTTGTTGCAGGTGTTGGGTTTGGTGTCAGTACCGGGAGATTTAGCAGCTCTGTGTTCTGCTGAATGGCTGAGTGTGGTGGATCACAGACGCATCAGAGCTGCTGCTCAGCTGCTCAGTCATCTGCCCACTGAGAGTTCTGCTGTGATCACCTCAGCTAACAGACTTGTGACTGAACTCTTCAGCCAGAAGAGTGAGAGATGACACACACACTGACCCATTTCTGCTCACACTCACAGACACACAGACACGTGCCCTCCTTATGATCTCCTTATGATCTTTAAAACCACTTTCATGATCATCTTTATGTAGTGTTACAGGTTCATAATTATTTCCGTACATTTTATTTAACATTTATGTAAGTCGCTTTGGATAAAAGCACCTGCTAAATCTGTAAATGTAATATGAATTTGACACTGTCATGACACGCTAGAACTGCTAAGATATTTTTATATTGGTCTGGTAAACGTTAATCTGAAACAGATTTATTGGTTGTCCAATAATGACGGCAGAAAAAGCTGTATGCAGTATCAGCATTTTAGTGTGTTTGTATGTCTTAAACCTACACGTGACATGAAGGAAAGATGTCGTATCTTTTAGGTTCAGGCACCAGGTTTATAAATGAAGATCCCATCCACAGGTGTGTAATTTCCGTTTTCTTTGTTATTGTTTCCTTTTAAAGATGTTGTCTTATTGTATTATACAGTATGTGTTCCTGTAGCTCAGTTAGAAGAACATGACACTAGCAATGCTAAGATATAAATTTGTTCCTGGAAAGCAAAACAAGTTGCTGTTGTATTAGATAAAGAGAACAAGTTGCAGTCTGGCGGCTCTGCTGGTTCTGCTTGGCATTGCTGGTTACTGCTTCTGATTATCACACTATCAATGTTATCAGTATCATCCCCACATTTCACAGTGATGCTGTGTTTGCGTGTTTATCGGGGGTCATTGAATGAACAGGCAGGTTTTATAACCACAGGTGTGATGCTGTACTCAGAAATCCCATTACAGTCGGCTGTGTTCTTTCACACGGAAGACACACAGCTGCGGCTCTGTACACATCATCAAATCATTTCTGTGTAACTACGTTGAGTATTTTCCTTTATACTGGCAATAAAAGTTGTTAACAGGAGTGAGACATTCATAAGTACTGCAGATATGATATGAGAGGGGCATCTTAACGTTGCCTTTGTTGCATCGCTATTTTTCCATTTCTTCACATGAGGATCTTCACTGTACAGATACAGAAGTCTGGATGACATAGATGTGGACCGCCTCCTGACACTGATTAACAGATCTTTTGAGAAGAACCTCAGAGAGGATTACTTAGCATCTCTCAAGAGCAGACTGCATTCTGTTTACCTGTCTGAAGGGTGAGCATGTCTTCCATCGACACACGTTTTACTTTCATTTGAATCATTTTGTATGGTTTTGCACTTCTGTGTTGTGTAGGTACAGTGCAGCAGCTGTTATCACCACAGGGAGTAATGGGACTCTGTACCTGGACAAATTTGTGGTCAGCAGGAGTAAACAGGGGCAGGGAATGGGACAGATCCTGTGGGAACGCGTTCGTCATGACCTGGACAAACTCTTCTGGAGATCCCGCATCACTAACCCCATCAATACCTGGTGTGTGGCATCCTCCACACAACATCTAACCACAGACACAACCAGTGGTGTGGTATACACATTTTAAATGATTTGTTGGTAAAGAGTTGAACCAAACTAACCAGCCTTGAACAAAGGAAGTCTCAGATATGCACTACAGCATTTCTTGATAATAACAGTAGCCTATTTGATGGGTGGGTCTCTTTTCAGGATTGTGATTAATTCCTCAGTGCATTCAGAAATTATTTAAACACAATTTTTATTGTCCTATAGACGTGTTACATGTTTATACACAAGCACACAGGCACACAACAGAAATCAGTTATTGAGCAAATACTTAACAGATCAGTATTCAAAACATCTCCTTACCTTACCCTGATTCACGATCCAATTTCCCACACTGTAAAAAAACTTTGCTGCTTTAAATTTTTAAGTTTAATCAACTTGGCTTTACAAGTAATTTTAGCTTAATATTTTCTGTATATATACCAGTTTGACTTCATTCATCCGTGTGTCACATCTGTAAACAGAAAGAAGATCCAGCCACTAAACCACAAGTATGGCTGCTGGAATGCTGCAGCGTTTGTAGCTTGTTCTTACAGAAGTTCTTAAGAATTTAAACTCAAACTAACTCAAATAAATAAGAGCAACCTGCAGTTATACGTTTCGAACAGAGATGTTGACAGAGAGGCAAAAGTTATGGATTGCAGCTTTAAATAACCACTGTGGACTTTGTTAAAACAGTCCAGTGAAGCTGTACAAGACTTGACTGTCTCATTCCTGCTCATTATTCCTCCATCATACAATATGTTGCCTTTTTGCAGTTTCTAATCTTTGAGCACTTATAATTCTCCTCTCATTGCTCTCTTACAACTCCTCAGGTACTTCAGGCAGTGTGATGGCAGTTTTGTCAGTGGGAGCTGGATTGTGTTCTGGTTTGGTCTGTCAGATATCCGGGAGTCATATGAGCTGGTAGAGTACGCCAGTGGCCTTCAAGACCCCTTCAGCTCTCACAACACAACCGAAGACTTGTCCCTGCATCCAGACCTGACGTCATGTGACGCATCAGGCTGAGGAGTTTCACATAACCAGTGTATTACAATGGTCTGAATCTAAATGATTGATAGTGTCTAAAACCTGCAATTTGTAATGTGTGCCTCTCTACCGCCACCTCTGTGTGAAACATAAAATTGCAGGTGACGTTCTTTCCTTATGTATATTAACATCATATGAAGACATTAGTTCAAATTATTAATCTTATTATTAGCTATAAACTTAGTGTTGTGAATCTAGCTTTTAAAAACTGATCTGTTAGGTACCTGCACAGAAACTTTTGTTATTTTTAACCCCCCCCCAAAAAAGTTACAGGTTACCACTTTAAATTGTGTGTGTCTGTTTTGTTTATTTCAGATGCCAGCTTTTATCAAGTTTGGCTCAAGCTGACATAGTTTTTAGTTACTTCATTGTTTTGAAGAGCAGACTCCGCCTGTTTTTCAACACTTTTAATATAAATGAGAACACCGCTGGCGATGTGGCAATGCTTCAGTATCTTCATCTTGTGTCATTAAGGTTGAATTCATAGTGACAGTGACAGATTTACTGTCAGCACGAAAAGGCGAGGCAGCCGGATTTACTCTTCATACTTGCCACTTAAATGATAGTAACTTTAATAGCAGTTTCACTCTTGTTGGACATAAAAGACAGACTAGCAGTTCAGGTGTACCATTGAAACATTTTATTTGTGTGGGTTTATTTGTTTTTTCCTGTATATTCCAGATAACAAAGTAGATCTGAAAACAGAATTCATCATTAAGCCAAAAATACTTGACAGCCATCTTGGGTTCTTGAAAGCCTATATAAATAAAACAACATTATCATCTTGAACTTAAACTTTAAGAGACATACGCTAATTATATTTATTTATTGTATCCATGTTGTGTCCTGGTGTTCTTTGAAGGTCTTTGGAGTCAAATATAAATATTTATGAATATAATTTTTCACTTTATTCAAAACAATCACACAACATCTCCCGACCCTCAAAATCCGTCTTCAGCATTATCTGTCTCTGTCTTTAATCCAGATACAATCTAGATTTCTTTCACAAACCAGCCACATATTAACATATTAAACACATTTCCGCTTTTCCAGACACGTTTGGTGGTAAAAACATCCACATATTAGTGGCTCAATGGTTCCTTGTTCCTCTTTTCAATGCAAAGCAGCAACCTAATCTTGTTTCATCAACCTGCAGTGACAGATTTACTCTCTTCTGTAAGGGCGAGGCAAGGGAATAGAAAACACTGGAAAAACACGTTTACCCACACCGAGTTTGTTGTGAATAAAGCAAACTTTCTGTATAACAAACAGAGCTGGATAAATATACAGCCTAACAAGCATACATGTGAACACAGTTTATTTGTGAGCGTCTATTTCACTTACACACAAAACATACCCAGAAATTACAGACGACCAAGCAGATCTATAAAGCCAAACATACCTGACCGCCATTTTAAACCTGCTGGGTGAGTTTGCATATGAAGATTAACTAAAAAAGTGCAATTCATGAATCAGTAGTCACAATATGTTTCTGTTGGCTCCATTAAGTCTGTCTTTAGCATTTCTAGGTCTAGGAAATACACTGTATTTCTGCCTGGCTGGCTGTTACTGTAAGTAGTTGTTTATTATTATTACAGCCTATAAAAGAAATAGTCTCTCCAGCACAGAAGAGCCATAAAAACTTTTTCTGCCCTGTCATCTGTCTGAAGCCACACCATTGAAAGTCTTCAGACCAGTGAACATGTAGTTTGTTAATGCTTCTCTGTACAAAGCAATTCATGACATTTGTTACTATTATATTTATTCATGTTGTAAACGTTGGTATTTTATTTAATAACTTATTTCGTTCATTCTTCAGCCTCACTCACTCGTTCAGTCTGATTCAGTGGATCTGTGATCCTGTGTTTGAAACAGGTCTATCCAGTCATCAGACCTTCAGTTCACAGTCATCAGATCTTCAGCTCACAGTCATCAGATCTTCAGTTCACAGTCATCAGATCTTCAGTTCACACAGTCATCAGATCTTCAGTTCACAGTCATCAGACCTTCAGTTCACACAGTCATCAGACCTTCAGTTCACAGTCATCAGATCTTCAGCTCACAGTCATCAGATCTCTTCCTCGCTTCTCGTGTTTTCTTCACAGATTAAAGGTGAGCATTTTTCCTTTAAGACGTTTCGTCAGTTCATCTACATATCTATATTTCTGTGCTCATTTATCATCATGATTATGATTATTATACTGTAACGCGTTACAATACAGCACTGATGTCGAAAGTCTTGTACAGTTTTGGTCTGCTTTTGTCATCTGGATTTTGTTATATGTTGTGTTATGCATCTTATTTGTTATACATCTATATTGTGTGTTGTTATAGTCTCGATGGTTCAGTTTTATTTGCTTTGTTTGTGACTCTCTTACAATCGTTGCTAGATTAACACATGTGAACAACTTGTAGGGTGGGGGGACTTGTGGGATGTTTTTGTTAGATACAAATAAAATCATCTTTTAATGTGTCAGATTGTAGGAAAATCTGCAGTTTTCAGCTCAGTTGTTCTTCATCTTTCAGCGCGCGCAGAATTCCCGACGTTTTCCTTCGCGTCTGTCTCGTCTGATGTTATTCCTGATCTTATCACAAACGTACCTCTCCTTCCCTATTTGATCTGTTTTATTAAAACACCACGATGCTGGATCTAAACGAAAGTGTTTCCCAAATACCTTTTATTGTTCCAGATTTAGCTTCAGAAGAAAGAAACTGAAGTGTAAGGTGCGGCGTTGAGAAACACATGGAGTACCATTAGTATGTTTAGTTATGCCAAAAACATACTAAACATACAAATCATACTAATCATGTGATTATTTGCACTTTACACTTTTACATTTCACAAGTGTAAAATGATGCATATGCCTTTATACACACTGAAGTCCCTTGTTTACTAACATCTCAAATAAGGAGTAGATGCTGGACTTGTTTTTCAATGTTAGACCTACAGCCACAGCATGTCCCACAAGTTACTGTATGGTTTATATCATTGCATGTATCGGGCTGTCCGGTTGTGTTCGTGCTGGACCTGCAGTGTAGCCTGACCCTTACAAACACACCCGTCTGTTATTTCCAGCTGGTTCAGTTTTGTTGGATTCAGATTTGTTAATATCAGATCTGGTTCTTGGTTCTTAAAGTCTCTGAAAATGCTCCAGTCAGTTGAACATCTGCCTTTCAATTGTATTATTTTGTAGTCAACATCTCTGCCCATTCCTGCAGACTGCAGGAGCTGAACGGGGTGTGTACCATTAGAGAGACATCCAAAACACGCAGTGTTGAGTTTAAGAAGCAGTGCTTTAGTAAAACTGACCGCTTTTCCTTCATAAACATGCAATCCCCAGTAGTCTTCAGCTGATGGATCAGCTCGGACATTTTTTAGGACTTTTACTCAGGGCCTAGATGTATGCAATAGCCACAAATAGTATCTCATTCATACAAAGTGAAAACAGTGATATATGCTATTCACACAATAGTGTAAACAGAAATAATGCTGTGCTATTACATGATACATTGATAGCCTGAGCAATGGTGGACAGAGTACAGTAATAGATTACTTGTATAGACCACAAAAGAGACAGTAATGCACAGCAGGAACCATATATATTGTATATATTTACATATGATATATATTATTGATTGAGTAATTGGTCAGTATATTATGGAGTTACTATGCAAATGGTCATTATTCAGAAATAATTGAGCGCCAAATGTCATAATTGACCAGTCAATTGCAAATTACTTAACCTAATTAAACTTTAATTAGACTTTGTATCTCTGAAGTCTTAATGATCATAAACTACAACTTAAATCAAGCCAATACTTATATACCCAATACAATACTCAAATGATATCTCCCTGCGTCCCTACTGTATATATACAGTATATAACAACATACAAGCTCTCTCATGACATCACTACTGTTGACACTGCGTCTGTCATCACATTTTAATGCACTATTGGGTTATTTGTGTAGATGTGTTGTGAGAGTACAGCCTGTCAGTCATTGTGTAATGGCCTGTATGAGACACTCAAACACTTCTGCTCAGCCCTGACGATGATGTTATAATCAAAGGGTGGGTTCAGATTCATGTTTTTAACAGGGCCGTGTGATAAATAAAACGTCGATTTCGCTTTAGACTTGTAATGTTAGTAATCTTTGTTTAAAACATAAAATTGCAGGTTACATTTTCTCAACGTGGATGACAAATTTCTGAACAAATTTCTGAATTTCTGCATCATCTGCAGTACCCAGACATGCGATGTAGTAGCCGGATCATTTCCTGCAAAATCAAACCCGACAGCTCAAATTACAAATCATTATTATAAACGTAACATTGTGAGGATAAGGAGACCGTGTTGAACGCTGATCTGTCATGTACTTGCTCAATACCTGATTTTTGTTCATTTTTAACCCCAAATCGTTTCAGATTTCAGCTTTAAAAGCTCATCGCAGTTGTGTTTTGTCTTTTCAGATTATCTCCAGTAATGAACTGCCGTTTCCAGTGTCTGCTTCAATTGTTTCTGAGTGTGCTTGCTTTTGCTGCATTGGGTATTTACAGTATACAGAACGGAATACTGAATGTCACAGATGTCTCCAACAGATTTCTGCCGGCGTTCCGGTATGACAAATCTATATCCGTTTGATTCTGAGTCACATATTTTATGAGTTTGACTGATTCCAGTGTTGCTTAATTCACAACCACAAACCATAAACTGTTATCAGTTTTGTTTATTACCCAGCAAACATGGAACGTTCTTGGAACATTGGCTAACATTCTCTCAAAGTTATCAAAAATGTTCTTAAGAAGTTAATACAACGACTAAAAAACTGCACGTTTTAAACATTGCTAGAACTTTAACATTTTTGTTACTGATGGAAACATTGGGAAAACCTAAAATTGTTAGCTGGGTAATCTGCCCAGTAAATAAATGTACAGGTTGAAATTTTCTTGTGTTGCAAAACTTTGTTTAACACTGGACGTTTTCTTTTTAACAGCACAAACAGTCTGCTGGGTACAGTCTTTACTAAGAGAAGGTCTGTAGCTTGTTATTCCTGCTGCTCTGCATGTTAATTCAGTTCAGACGATCTCGCTTTAATTGACTGTTTATTGCTGTTGTGTGTCGGCTCGTGACTACAGCATTGGACCGTTTTCCAGGACAAATCGCTCGTCGTGTTCCTGTGATGGTTACGCTTTGATTAATAAAAGTGTGCCTTTGAATGAACTGGAAGACCTTCAGAGACGTCGGTCTGAGGAGTACAGACAATACCAGCTCAGGTCAAACACAACTTCTGAATTCAAGTTCCTGTCCTCATTCATTCATTACAGCTCGCAGAAGGGTTCATTAGTACAGAAACACCCTGATCCTTCATAACTATCAGCTTCAAATCTAATTAACATGAATTGAGGAAAACAATCTTAATTTTAGTAGCAGTCATTCTTAGAATTCCACAACAAATATCTCCTCATGATAAAGATATTACAATAAATAAAATGTGTTTCTCAATTGCGTTTTAATCTCAGGATGAAGACACATATGGAGCCTCTTATTCTGGCCTCATCAAACTCTCCCCTCCAGTATCCCATCCATGGGTTTACAGTGGCACCTCTTCAGAAAACTATGATACCAGGTTGAACTTCCACTCGTGATCTTAGATCTCCTCATTTTAAAGCAATACGTGTGTGTATCGGCGTAAAACATATAACAGATCTGCCTGTTCTCACAGGTTTGGCCTTACACAGTAGAAAACAAGGACTATATAAGGTGTGTTATGAAGTATAGATCTGTGAAGGTCATGTGGGGTGGATGATGGTGAAGGATCTTTTGTATTCTGTTTGGCAGGGGCACACAGGGGCCAAGAAATGCAGAAAACCTTACGAAAATTAGCTATGGGCTTTACTACAGTTTAAACTAAAAAACATTGTTACTATAGTTAAACCCTGGTAACCACAACTTAACTATGATTTTGCCGCAGCAACTGTTTAACCAGTTTAACCAGTTTAACCATGGTATTTGCAGTAAAACTGGTTATAGAAATAGCAATCAATGTGGTTAAAACATGGCTGCTACACTTTTACTCTACTAAAACCATGGTTAATTTTTGGGAAGGAAGGATCAGCTTAATATGTAAATGATACTGTTATTTTTCTAGGTCTTGAAATGTGGGCTAAAGACAATACATTTTATCAAGAACTATTAAGAAATGTAAAAATTACGTTTATCAAATACAAGGGATGGGTATATGGGAAATCAACTCTGAATAGTTTTGGGCAAGAAAGGTGTGTTGTATGAAAATGCTGATTCTAAACAGTTTCTTTAACTTTCTACTGACCTGGTAAAGATCTTTCACTAGCTGTAGCTTACACTTCATGGTACCTGTTGAATACTGAAACCACAAGAGTGTTTTAAGAATGGCTATTATGACAAAACAAAACGTTTTATACCACCGTGTATAAAACGTTTCATACTTTATTTTAACTTATCTTGATTAGTCTAGATTACACTGACTTGTCAATTGGGGTGATGCTAATAAGTTTCTACTCAAAGGGTCCTGTTTTGATGTTCTGAAGCAACTTACCATTCTCCAACACTTCTGTATCTGTCAGGTGTCATTGAGCGTGAAGAGTGGAGTGCTCTCAGTGGAGGATCTTCTGGATGGAGAACAGGTGGATGGGCAAGATCAAAGTAAACTGACCATCTCATCCACCAGTCTCACGAAACTCAACAGTATGTTGAGCAGAGTGACCTACACCAGCACCATCTACCATGTCAAGACCAAAGATCTGGGTAATACTGACTGTATTGGAATGTAATGTAATATTGCAATACAGTGCAATACAATAAAATACAATCTTCGCTCTCCTCAGTTCATTTTTCATTTGAGGACCATGAGGCCTTATTTCCCATCGTGATCAAAAGACCTCCAGTGCCGGTTCTGTATGACCCAGGAAAAGGTATGACTGCAAAATCTAGATTTGTAATATAAAAACATGACTGCATAACAAGACCACATTATACATGTGCACTGTTCTGGAGTATTTGATTATTCAGTCTCTGCAGTCAAATATTTTTATATAATACAAAGTTATACATATATTTAACTTTATAATTGACCATGCTGACCTATGCTGGATTCGTGGATCTGTTGTGTAGTTCTGTGGTCCCTTAGTTCTTATTTTGAGTTTAAAATCATTTAAACTCAATATCAAAACATTTACAAACCCAATATTAATGCTGCTTTATTAATTTATTTGGCATGTAGCCAGACTGGTCGCTCTGTTAAAGGTTATTTTGTGATAAAGGCCAGCTGGACTACATTATTACTTTGTCCTCATACACTTCCCACATTTGTGTGTATTTGAAAGTCATTCATGATGTAATGAAGAGACAAACGGTAAATTCACTGATCACTGACTCTCTCTCTCTCTCTCTCTCTCTGTCTTACTTTTTTAACTCAGATATTAACTCACAGGTAACTATAACAACCAAGACCTTTCTGAGGTATGAGGAACTGAACGTCCTCATCAAAAGCATCCGACAGATTTACCCGGAAATCAAGATCATTGTTGCAGACGACAGCTTCAATCCAGAACCCGTGACGGGCAAGAACATAGAACATTACATCATGCCACCCGCACAGGTAAATGTTCCTCCACATTCCTACATGTTCCTACATGTTCCTACACATGATACGCTAGCATTATTACAATGAGGGCTGAACTTCACTCATTCTTAGCTTATTGTCAAGTTTATTGTAGGCATATAAAGCTTTTACAGATTCAATAACTACAAAGCCACAGTTAAACAATGTATGAGTGAAGCCAGAGACATTTCAATGTTGACTTAAACTGTTTTACAGGGCTGGTTTGCGGGCAGGAATTTGGCTGTATCACAGGTCACCACCAAATACTTCCTGTGGGTGGATGATGACTTTGTTTTCTTGAACAGTACACGGATTGAACGCTTTGTCCAAATCATGGAGAAAGTTCCAGAAATAGATGTGGTCAGTAAAAAGATGTTTTGGAACGGTGGATCCCAAACATTTTCTTGGAAAAAAGCCCCCCTATTCCACTCAACAATATTTGAAGCCTTCCCTCTCCCCACTCACAATTTCTATTCAAAAGTATTCTAGATCTTGGCATAACTAGAAAAATGTTTATTTGTTATACAAATAATCAAACACTAAGAAATATATCTATCTATGGAATATCTAATAGAAATATTTATTTTAGTTGTTTAAGCATATTTCATGCTTGTTTTGTCTCATTGTAAATCAGTCATCATGAAGCTCCCTTGGTAGTTTGTTGAGGTCCTCTAGTGGGCCTCAGCCCCCGGTTAAGAAACACTGATCTACAGTGAAGAACAATATACTGAACACATTTCTCCAAATCATCTTCCAGTTTTTAAAAGATGACAGTGGCTCCTTCTAATTAGAAGTTCAATACTGAAAAATAAAAGCAGATTTTCAGCTGTTGGAAATAGACTTCTTCTCTCTCTGTTTGTCTGCAGCTGGGTGGTGCAGTGGGGAAAAATCAGTTTTATTTCCACCTTAAGTATGAGGAAGGTGATGAAGAGGACGGTGGGTGTCTCCGGCGGTTTCACAAGAGGAAGCATCAGGCAGTTCCAGGCTTGAACGGCTGCGTCTTTGTAGATGGGGTGGTCAACTTCTTCCTGGCACGGACGGATGCGGTGCGAAGGGTTGGATTTGATCCGTTTCTGAAACGGGTGGCTCACACAGGTAGGTGCCAGTATCATGGTTTCAAGATACATGCGCCATGCTACAAATGTCTGCCCATTGGTTTCATGAATTACCATTAACATATATCTTAACATTCATTATGTTTAAAGCCTAAAGTTTTTTTGACAATGTTTTTTTTACGCTCCCATCAGGGGGTGTGTCCATGATTCTGTCCTTAATAACAGTTGCCCGGATATTTATCTGGATAATAATCTGGATCTGTGCAGATTCTACAATATAGATATAAATATATATATAAAAATATTGTGATATCTTAATAGCTTAATATTTACAGTAATAGTGAAGTATTGACATTAAATCTGTGCACATCAGGCAGGCACAGTCATTGATACAGTCAGACTTACAGTAAACGACCTTCATAGCACTACAATCTTGTACCCTCGTACAGTACAGATATCAGCTCATTTGTGTTTGATCTGTGTTACAGATTATGGTACTTGGTTATAAAAAGTCACATTATGGATGCAATAAAGATGCAATTGTCCTTATGTGTTCATATTTACAACCCATATATGATCTTCTTACAATTCCCATCACAGAATTCTTTCTCGATGGTCTTGGAGAATTATTAATAGCCTCCTGTAAAGGACTGTCAGTCGGACACCAGCGAAAACGCAAGCAGAGCAAATACCGGCACTTTAGGTTTCCTGGACGAACTGACGGAAAACACAAACTGGCTCATCATTACTTCAAGAATCATATTAAATGCATCAGGTACTGAGGAACGTTAATGGAACGTTGTTGGAACTATGATCATACGTCCATCAGACTTTTAAGAAGAGAAGTAACTGTTTTCCCTGCTGTCAGTTTACAAGTGCAGCTTTCCTGCAGGGAAAACCTGTTTAAACCTTACTAGGGAAATCATGTTAAGAATTCATATGTGACTTTTTAAATGTTATTGTTATGAAGGAGAACTGAACAGAAGGAACAACAGGGTATATTTTTTATATTTATTAACATTTAATACTATTTATCAGACTGTTGTGGGTTACAGATATAAAACAAAATAAAAGTCTTTCCTAGCCTTCCATTGTATTATGGTGATAACGCTTCATTTTGCAATAAGTTTGTAATAGGTTTTACTTCAGCAAAAAATGTTTGCAGAATGGACTAATGTGTCATTTGTTACATCTTATATTTGTAATTTTATATTGATGAAAGCAAGTGGATACAGCAATAGGATACAGTGGTGGCCAGTGGATACACTGATGGCCTTTGAGTTTTACTGCAATGCAATATAAATGGTATGCCTGAGTTTGAGTGTATAAAATCACTTCAAGATTATTGCAGTGCTTAAATGGATTAATCTCATGGTAGATTGGTGTTGTTTTGCACAGCAGAAGGAATGTAAAACAATAACATTTGAAATGGCCAGTATGGTTGACCCATTGAGCTCTTAAAAATAAAGGAGCTCAATGATGCCATAGAAGAACCATTTTGTCTGTATGGTTCCATAAAGAACCTTCTGTGCAGAACCTGTAGAACCTTTCTGTTTCACAAGGTTTTTTTGTAGAAGAAAAAGGTTCTTTAGACCATAAAATATAAGAACAATGTTTGTGACTGAAAGGTTTTTTAAGGGAACCAAAAATGTTTCTTCTATAGTATTGCTGTGAAGAACCTCTTAAGAGTCTTTGTTTTAGAGTGTATATACTTTATACTTCAGATTTCAAATAAATGGGTTTTCTGATGTTTTTAAACTATCTTAAAATTTTGTATGCCTGATGTCTTACATTTTCAGATTGTTACAAACAACTGGAATTACTAGGAAACTGAGGTTTCTGTCTTCTCAGTGTGACATTTACACGTTTAACTGGAATGTGGCATTCGGCCAAACAGTCTGACATGCTTATGGGAAGAAGCCATAAATAATAAATACAGATAGTAAAGTTTTATGATTGAGGTAGTAATGCA
>JAZGTH010000104.1:702500-725000 GCA_036877525.1 Chromobotia macracanthus
GGCGTGACTTTGAAGATCACTCTAAAGGGAGAGTGGGAGCTACTTCTTTGAAGCTAGTTTGTTATTGCCAGATCTCCAAAACTGTCTACCCTACCTTTCATGTAGGAACAACAAACCCTGTTTAGTTGTCGAGTGTGAAGGAGATGGTGTAAAATATTAAATTAGAATCAAAACTTTCATAGTTTTGAGGCAAAAAGCTGGACTAACATTATAGATGGACCTCATGGGAAAATATAAATATTCTTCATGTGATATGGTATCTTCAACTCTTTACCTCCATTTCTCAGAGCCGGGCCATTTCTTAGCACGAATCGCTCTGCGTGTTCCAGTAAAGATGCTGCACTCACAAACAAAAACATCCCCAAGAGTCTGTTGGGGGACATGATGAAACGGAGAGCTGAGGAATACAGGCAGCACCAGCTCAGGTTCACACTCACACTCCTGTAGATCTGCATTAAAGAAAAGATCAGACTTCATCACATTGTCTTTGAGCTGCTGCAGGGTTTCTTGCGACTGCTGCAGTACATGCATTTTAACACTGTTGTATCTCTATGTCTCAGGACGACGACAGACTTTGGCGGCATTATTCTTGCACAACCCAACTCTCCTCTTCAGTATCCAGTCACAGGTTTCACAGTATCTCCTCTGGAAAAGTCTGTGATTCCGGGTAGGTATGCCTGTTGTCAGACACCTGTGCAGGAATGTTGCCAAAAATGCAACCTGTGCCCTGAATGCTTTTGTGTTAGCAGTGACCTGCTCCTTTATGTGTTACTGTGACTCACTGCACCATCATAAAACCTGTTACATAAGCAAACAGTTCCTTTGTTCCTTAATTCTAAGTATCTGTGTTGTGTTTTACCTCCATTTTGTTTAAGGTCTTGCTGTTCAGACACAAAAGAGGGAGACGTACCAGGTTGGTTTAGAGAAAGAAGTTCAAATGAATTTGCGTTTTTTGGTGAAGGGTTAATATACAGTAGTTCTTTTTCACACCTTATTTACTTTCAAACACTGGAACGCATGCTTGGCATAATTCTGGGTTTTCTTGAATGATCTTTGCGTTGAAACTTGAAAACGTTTCTTTTGACTAAGGTTTGGTGTGTGGGCATACGGCTTGTTAGCCGTCAGTCAAAAAAATCCTCTTTTAAATGGATTTGACATGCATGAACACACGTCAATGGACATTATCCACCATCATGTCTACAGGTGACGCTGAGCGTGAAGAACGGTGTGCTCTCAGTGGAGGATCTTCTGTATGGAGAACAGGTGGATGGACAGGGTCAAAGTGAACTGACCATCTCATCCAAAAGTCTCACCATACTCAACAGTATGTTGAGCAGAGTGACCTACACCAGCACCATCTACCGCATCAGAACATCAGATCTAGGTGAGAGCTACTCTACTTGGCAACAGAGACACATATCTGATGTCTGTTGCTCAAGACGCAGGAATCGCTCACCGTTTAACCAACCGGTGTAACCTGTTGAACTGATACACAGACAGGAAATGCAGCTCCAACAAAATGAACTATTGTCTGCGCTCCAAATGTCCTTTAATGATGTGGCTGACAAAAAACACAAAATTGTGTTGATTTAATGAAAGCCACAACTCATACTATATTGAGAATTAGGGTTAGTACATGACAGATCAGTGCTCAACACGATCTCCTTATCTTACGAAGTTTATAATAATGATTTATAGTGTGAGCTGTCAGGTCTGGCTTCATTTGACTTCAACATTATGAAAAGTATGTAACCTGCAATTTTATGTTTTAAACAGAGATGGTGACAGAGAAACATAAGTTACAGATTGCAGCTGTAAAGGCAACACTAGTTGCTTATTAACACGTTTCTAGGGCAAGCAATTCATCAGTACACATAATGAATAATGATAACCGATAACTAAATAGCTATTATGTTTGTTTTAGCAAACGTCCATTCAGCAAAACTTATGCACTATTCATATATAATCATGTGTTTCTGTAAAACATTTCTCCTTGCATAAGTTCTTGGTGAGTTCAAACTCATTTGCATTCAGCATTTACTGGCTGTTAATTTTATGGCTGTGAACTGTTGTTTACTGTTAAATAATCTATAGCTGTTATATATTACAATGAGTGATGTAAATGAAATGACATTAAAAATCTTTTCTCCTCAGTTCATTTCTCATTTGAGGATCATGAGGCTCAGTTTCCCATCGTGATCAGAAGACTTCAGGTTCCTGTACTTTATGACCCTGGAAACGGTAAGCCTGTAACACACAAATTATAGCATGCTGTTATGAAATCAGATGCTTGTTATATAAATGTCTAAAGCAAAAGGGTTATTATACAGAGCTAGCAACATTTCGGTACAGTTTGCTAAAGAAATAACAGATCCTCTCTCTTTCTGTCTGGCAATTTAGATGTTAACTCACAGGTAACCATAGTAACCAAGACCTTTCTGAGGTATGAGAAGTTAAACGTCCTCATCAGCAGTATCCGCAAATATTACCCCAAAATCAAGATCATCATTGCAGACGACAGTCTGAAGCCAGTGAAGGTGACTGGAAAAAACATTGAGCAGTACATCATGCCCCCTGCGCAGGTAAACACTCATCCCAGCACATTTCTGCCCGTACCCAGCTGACAGGGAACGTTCTGAGAACGCTGGCTAACAGTCTCTAAAGGTTTTCTTGAAGTTCTCAAAATAATTCTTGCAGTAATGTTAGTAGAACTTTTTTAACTTTATATATCATATCAAAAACGCTATTCTTAAGTTGTTATTGGAACGTTTTAAAAATGTTACAGAGTTAAAAAAATGTGTGAACATTCTTATAACCAAGCAGTAGCATTAATACAACGTCCAAAAAACTAGATGAAAACATAAAAACGTAGGGAAATGTTCTTACAACCTTTTCAATCTATTGCAGTTTAATGCATATGACCAAGAATGTGTTTCAGAAATATGTTCTTGTGATTTGCCGTTTATAACAATTTGGTATGTACTGTATTCTTCAGGGCTGGTTTGCGGGCAGGAATCTGGCCGTATCACAGGTCACCACCAAATACTTCCTGTGGGTAGATGATGACTTTATGTTCTTGGACAAAACCCGCATTGAGAGTTTTGTAGAGATTATGGAAGCAGTCCCAGAACTGGATATTGTAAGCATGGAGCATATATATTCACACACACACAAACTATATATTATATATATATATATTTATTATTGAACCACACATATACATCATATATACACTCTCACTCACTCTCACTCTCTCTCTCTCTCTCTCTCTCTCTCTCTCTAAATATATATATACACATACATTCTGCTCTCAGAAGTTCAATAATAAAAGCAGATCTTTATTTAGAAGATGATAATCTTCTCCCTCTCTCTGTGTTAGCTGGGAGGAGCGGTGTCTGGAGATCAGTATTATTTCAGTTTCGAGTATGATGAAGGTGATGAAGCTGAAGGTGGATGTCTAAAGCGGGTCAAAAGACTGTATCATCAAACACTTCCAGGATTTGACAACTGCTTTTTGGTAGATGGAGTTGTAAATTATTTTCTGGCCAGGACTGATGCTGTGAGAACTGTCGGCTTTGACCCGTTTCTGAAGCGGGTGGGTCACTCTGGTAAGTGTTCCACATATCTTCTCAGTCAAATCACAGAGGTTAAGTAGTTTTCAATAACTAACAGCTTGATTCAGAGTGAATCTGTTTCTGCCATTTACATTTCAATCTGAAATGACTTCTGATCTAAGAACTCAAAAACCCTTTAATATCCACCAAATTGGTGCTGGTTCTGGTACTATAGCCAGTGCTTGGCCCACCGGACCTGCTGATCGGTTTCAGAACCGGCCTGCATTTCTACTGACCTAAGAGACAGACAAAAGGAAAATAAATAAATTTATTTTTGCTCCAGCACCAGGCACACTGTCAGTGGAAAACAGTGTAAATCCATAAACAACTAACAATTTAATGTTGTATGAACATTTCCCTAGCGTTTTTAAGTACCATAAATGTTAAAAATGTTATTTTGAATGTTTTAGGAGTGTCCAGTTTTTTAGACATTGTATTAACATTATTGTTTGGTTATAAGAACATTATTTAAACATTTTTTAATTCTGTGATGTTCTTAAAACATTCCACTAACAACTTAAGAATAACATTTTTGATATGTGATATATATATATAACATTAAAAAACATTCTACTAACGTTACTGTAACGTTACTGAGTGTGGCTGAACATTGAACAAATTACACCAGTTGTGTCAAGTAGAGGTGAAAATGTTTCCTGCACATAATGATGTCAGAGTGATGTCAAAGTGTTTGCCACATAAACACAAACACATTACAAACACAAGCCTTAGATCCAAACCAGCAACTCATGTTTGTCTCCTGATTTTCAGAGTTCTTCATGGATGGACTTGGAAAGCTTCTGGTTGCCTCCTGTAAAGGTCTCTCCATTGGGCACCAGAAACACAAGACACGAGGCAAATATTACTCCTACAGAACTCAGAAGAAATCTGACGGCAGGAAAAAAGTGTCTCATCATTTCTTTAAGAATTACCTGAAATATATCAGGTTCTAATGAGGCTCTTCTCCTCCTCTTCCTCAGAAAGACTTTATTAGTTTTTTTTATTTACTCGAGTACAACGTACTTTAGAAATGTTGTTTAAAGCATGTGGAATATTCTGTGGAATATTCTGAACATGGAACATGAAGGAATAACGTGATTTCTGAATGGAATTCTGAATATTCAGAGAATCTGCCGTTTTGTTTCAGGCTATTAAGTTACTTCAATAGTTTCTTTAAATACAGAAATGTACAATTTTTTTATCCGAGGGATTATTTTGACTGGGGTAACATGCCGTTCATGTAGTTGACTACGAAATATGTAACTTTTAGTATTATTTAAAGTAATTAACCCCTTAATAATGAACCCAATAAAAGGCTTCTTGACTCCAAACTATTCTCATGAGTCACTTTAGAAAGAAGAATCTGTGTAAAGTGGAAGTATTTGTAAAGTTAATTATTATTAGATATTTTTAGTTAATGTTGTAAGCTCAAAGATTGCTGATTCAGGGCATGAGCGAGTAATGAGTTAGTGAGAACACAGCTCTAGTTGATCAACATTTCACACAAGGGCACGTCAGTTTAGAGTGCTTAACAATGACACATTCCTTAAAGAAAGACAGATGTGTGACAGAAGTGCTCACTGTTGAGTGAATGGATTGCCGGTAACCTCAGGGCTAAGTTAAGGTTTAAATGGTGACTAACCTCTGTCTCGGACTAGTCTACTTAACTAGTCTGACAATCCTTTATACTGACATCACCTTAAAGCTAGGCAATTTCAGAGAGGCTAGCAATAGCAAGCTAGCTTTAAAAGCATAAGGCCCCACCTTCCTTTTAGAGCGATCTCCAAAGCCACGTCTCCTCCTATAGTGAGAGGAGGTATGCAAATACATAGTTTGACAGGCCAGTAGGACATCCTACGCATTCGGACCGAATGCAACGATTGGACGGACATTTTATTGTCCTGCGCCTTCCACAGAAGCTATATGAAGATGTATAAATATATTTATTTAGACCACTTAGTGATTGCTGTCAGGATTTGAAGACACTTTCAACTAGCATGACAAATAATATTTCTGAAAAAAAAAATCACCTACTCTGCTGTGTTGATTTTATCAACCATACTTGTTAGCAAACGTATAATGCTCAATTCCATTATTTTCCTGCCTCAGTATCGCAAAACACTGGTTAAGTGAGTATTGATCTCTGACAAGAACCACAAGCATCACTCTGTCTGTAATATTTAAATAATAAATGATATTTAATCGAATGTATGTCTGAGATCTAAGAGGTTCTTGTATCGCATGTGCTAAACAGGTCGAGTGTTTCACTTTGAGACGTCTGTTATTCTGTAACACCTGGTTTGGATTTCTTGTGCTGCAGGAGTATGTTTTTCTTTGTTTATTGTTTTGTATCTCCTACTTTCTTTACTGTACGTTAGATAATCTTACCAAGCAGTTGATTTTGGATCAATTACTGTCAAATAACTTTGTAAAGCAACATACTTTTAATAGCTCAAAAAAAATCAATGCAAAATATCAAATTCATTTTTGAATACTATGAATATCATATCATATGAATATAATACTGAATCATATGCCAAATGAACTACATTGTGTTAATAAGAATCAGATGTTCACTGTGGTTTGCATTTTGTAACAGCAGGGCGTTTATACCAAAGTGTGAAGACCAGAGTGAAAACATTACTGCACTATATATAATATCTTGTAAACGATCATAACATTACTAACTATACACCAAATTCCAACATTCTTACTAATGATATGTGAAAGACCCAACTATGACAAAAAATGTTAAAGGTTTAGATCCAGTTCACACATTCCCAGCTAACAGGGAACGTTCTCAGAACGTTGGCTAACATTCTCTAAAAGTTCTCTCAAAGTTATCAAGAAAGTTTATGCAGTAACAATAGTAGAATGTTTATTAATGTCATATACCCTATATATCAAAAAACGTTAATTTTAAGATGTTCGGGGAACCTTTTGATGTACCTAGAACTTTCAAAATAACATTTTTGGAAACGTCAGCAAAACATTCTTACAACCTAAAATTGTTAGCTGGGTTCTTGCACTGGGACTCAGTGGGTCTCCCTTCATCAGAGAACTGATATTGTCTGTTACTCAAAGACAGTAAGGCTCTGTTCGGTTAACAATTCAACTCAACCAGTGATAAAGTAAAAAAATGAATAGAGTTTATTGAATAATCTTGAAAAAATCTTCCCCAAGCTCAGTCTAACTGGCACATGTTTAAACAGTTTTATTATACCAGAGGCTATGAAAAATCACTGCTTCACAACACTGTCCCGTCACGCTATTCAAAACCTTGAGATGGAGACCCTCCTCTTATCTCTGTTTGTGAAGACGATACAGACCCAACACAAGATTAAACAACAATAAAAGAGTAACAGGTAGAACAAAATTAATATATGAAAGAATAACGGAGATAAGAATATAAGAAATAACAAACAGCACAGACCCTTTTAGTCATCAGATAACATACACACACAAAATGCTTTCAAGAAACTCAAATCCTTAGATCCTATACTTGTTAAGCATTGTATAATGTTGTAATATAAGTATTCTGAAAGTGAAGGTGTTAAAAAATTGTATCCCTACAAAGCTATTAACAATAAGAATGAAACATGATACTCCCATTAGCCAGAAAGCCACAAGTGTTTAGAAAATTGCTTCTACAACAGAGCAGCAAAAGCATCTTGTAAAGGCGTGCAGACTGTGAAGTTTAGCTCCACCTTCTTCTCATGCTGAACTAACTGTAAGCAGTGGTTAGACAGACAGATGCTTTCTTCTGAATGTTTCTAGAGGCTGTTACTGAAGAGCCTGGGCTGCTCTGTTCTTGTCTTATGATGTGCATTACTGTTTATTAGTGTTTTTAATGGAGAAAGAAATGTGATACTGCCTCTCTTTCTGTCTGAAGCTTGGTGGAAGAGTGTAAAGTGCTCAGTTCTCCTACAGACACTGGGTGAAGAGTAGAGGAACACAGTGGCTATCTCTGATAGACTCACAGGAGAATCTCTCACTCACAAGGCCGATGGCTTTCCCGGTAAAGACTCGTGCTGGTAGGTGCGTCCCACTTTTTGTTGCGTATGTTTTTGCTCGTTTATAAGCAAGAGTTACAAATTTAGTGAGAAAAATAGTATTTTAAACTGTCACAATAGATCCTGCGCATTATACAGCTTGTGTATAAGTAGATTGTGTATGATTGGATAACGCATAACACACAAACACGCTGACTCATTGCTGTACGAAACGAAACTGAGGATGCATATGTAGTAGATTCAGTGTGTCACATCACACGGACATCATGGGCTTTAAAAACATACTGTGAGAAACAGAAGCTCAGTGTAAAGCAGGGACAATAAGCACAGGTATCGTTCATTCTTCTTTAAATGTTTCTTTGAATACGTCAACGTAGACATGCACCGACTGTATTGTTTGACCAGAAGGGTAAGGGAGAAGTCCATCCAAGAATCATATTTTGCCTGTACATGACTCACCATCAGGACATCCTTTAAGGAGGATGACTTTCATCTTTCAGCCGACAAATTCACAGATTCACAAATGTATCATTTAGCTTCAGAAGGCATTTATTAACCCGCTGGAGTTGTCTACTTTATCGATGGATGGATGTGCTTTTTGGAGCTTCAAAGTCTCGGGCATCATTCACTGCCATTATAAAGCTTGAAAAAACAGCTTTTAATATAACTCCGATTGTGTTCAAGATTATGTTCCGAAACAAGAAAGTTGCATCCTCCTAGGATGCCATAAAGGTGAGTGATTCATGGGCAAAATATCATCAGCCATTTTGTTTGCTGTCTTGTGCCAGTGTATTGTTTCTTGATTCCTGTTTCTCGTTCCTGATCTGTTACTTGTTTCTTGGAATATTTAGAAGTCTACCTTGTGTTGTGTTTTTGAGCTCTGCTTCATATAAATATATCTAGTCTTGTTTTGAGTTAGTTATCTAAAGTCTTGTTTTTTTTCCTTGTTTTAAGTAATCCTTGTTTCAGTTCTTGTTTTCCCCCTTGTGGGAGTTTTTTAATCAAGTTAATTTTTAATTAAAAGCTGTTCTGCAATTGGGTTCTCCTATCTCCGTTCCAAAACAAACATTTTCTTTTTTTTTCTTAAAAAAACGCATCCAAATAAGGCTCTAACTAAAGATACTATCAGTTTGCTGTATGTAGACATGTGTTTGTCTGTCTGTCTGTGGGTTAAGTTAAGACAGGGAAGTGGTTAAGATGGTGTGACAAAAATCACCCAGTGTGGCAACCAGTCCATAGTTGTCACGCAAAGGGCCTTTATAAACACAGTAATATTAAAAACACAAAGCTGTTTTTCTAAGGGTTTGATTTATGGATGGGTTCCTTTGATTGTGTGTGTGTGTTTACTGGCATATGTGGTTTTTGAGGAATGTATACACAAATGTGTATAACTGTGTATAATGACATAAACATGATAATTTCCATGTCCTCATAAACCAAATGACTTAAAAACATACTAAATTGTGTTTTTTGTTTATTATTAATTCATGCCAAAAGTTTTCTGTGAGGGTGTATTTAAGGGTGGGGTTAGGGGAAGAGGACAGACATTTTGATTGGCTCTTTATAAAAGTCATTACATCAGCGGAGAGTCCTTGTAAACCACATATTCATGTGTGTGTGTGTGTGTGTGTGTGTGTGTGTGTGTGTGTGTGTGTGTGTGTGTGTGTGTGTGTGTGTGTGTCTTATTTCTATTTTGTTATAAAATCCTGCACTGAAGAGTGAATGCAGATTAGACACTAAACTGTAAACAGTATGTTATTGTATGTTATTGTTTCATCTATCAGATCTTCAGAATGAACTGCTCTCGTCACTTCCTGATTAAACTTCTGCTGGTTCTGCTGTGTTTGATGCTGCTCATTTACATCATGCCACATAGATTGTTTCACATCATGCCAAGCTTACAGGCATCAGGGTACGAGAAGTTCTCCTTATTCAGCATTTCCTGTTATTTACATGATGTGCCTACATTGTTTTATTGGTTTTACCAACCAGAAATTATAATCTCTTCATTTGTTTGACTGTTTAACTAGCAGTTTAACTCTTGACTTATGCTTGTTTAGCAGTGGAACTCTTCAACAAGACAGTGTCATTCCCACACCAAGGTAAATAATTGTTCATTCATAAAGTAGCCTGTGTTTAGCAGGTCGTGTAAACATAATTCGTTCTGTTTGTTTGTTTTGTTTATAGTTTGTCTGATGTTCCCAGCACTGGATCATCTTCAAGTCTAAACCGTTCATCATGTTCCTGTGAAGCACAAACACTCATCAGGCAGTTTGTAGCAGCAGATCAACTAGATGATGTCATTAAACAAAGAGAAAAGGAGCATAAAGAATATCAACTCAGGTTTGCTCACAGTCCTGTCCCAGGCAACAGTGTTAGGTTGTACGAACGTTTCCCTAACATTTTTATTAAATAACAAAAACATTCAAAATGTTATTTTGAAAGTTCTAGGAACGTCTAAAACGTTCAGTTTTTTAGACATTGCATTAACGTTATTTCTTGGTTATAACTTTTTAAAATGTTCCACTGTCATCTTAAGAATAACGTTTTGATATATGATATATAACCTTAAGAAAACGCTCTACTGATGTTACTGCAAGAATGTTTTTGTTAACTTTGAAGAAACTTTTAGAGAAAATTAGCTTCTGAAAACATCTCCTGTTAGCTGGGGTAACACCACACATGGTTTACACCATGGATTTCATTTTATGGTCCTGCACTTCTCACAGAAGATGTGTGTGTGTGTGTGTGTGTGTGTGTGTGTGTGTGTGTGTGTGTGTGTGTGTGTGTGTGTGTGTGTGTGTGTGTGTGTGTCAAAAAC
The DNA here is from genome assembly GCA_036877525.1 of Chromobotia macracanthus. Taxonomy (NCBI): domain Eukaryota; kingdom Metazoa; phylum Chordata; class Actinopteri; order Cypriniformes; family Botiidae; genus Chromobotia; species Chromobotia macracanthus. The sequence continues at coordinate 712,949 of JAZGTH010000104.1, forward strand.
AGTTTCTGGGAAAAAAGGCCAATTCTGCCTTTAACTTCCTACATACTTCCTAAACTCATGAAACATTTAACCCAGTACCCTGAGCATGCATTCAGTGTCAGTGCATCTCTCTGGTTGAGTAAAGATTCACAGCATCACATTATCGCTGCAGGGAGAGCAGCTGAATGAATGTTTCTCCTTAAATTATTCCCTCTGGGACACAGATTTCTTCTTCTGTTTCTCTTCAACAGAACGAGGCCGGACTTAGACATTATTGTTGCTCCGGCCAACTCTCCTTTCCAGTATCCAATCAGCGGTTTTAGTGTTGCTCCTCTGCAAAAGAGTCTGATACCAGGTAAACACACCTGTATCTGTTAGTTATGTTGGCTTCATTTGACTTCAACATACGTAATGAAAAGTAGGTAAAGTAACCTGCAACTTTATGTGTCAAACAGAGATGGCGGTAGAGAGGCAGAATATACAGACTGCAGCTTAAAAAAACAATTTCTACAGCTTTATCAAATGTTACAAATGCTTTTATTCTTCCCCCGTTTGGTGTATAAGAAGCTGTTTGTTATATTTTGTAGGTCTTGCTCTTCAGTCACAAAAAGGGAACTTTACAAGGTTGGTTTATGGCAAACACGTCCCTTTTGTCTTTCTGTTGTTTCATTATTCATTTACATAAAAAACTCACGCTTAAACTTTAAACATCCAGACAAGTGTATGCAAAGACAAAAACAAAATTTCCCTATGGAAAATAACTAGTATGGATGAGTTTAGATTTCCGGTCTGGATCTGAACTTTAGAACCTTATATTTCCATCTTCTCCACAGGTTTCACTGACTGTTAAAAAAGGTGTGCTCTCAGTGGAGGATCTTCTGGCTGCAGAACAGGTGGATGGACAGGATCAAAGTAAACTGACCATCTCATCCACCAGTCTCTCACAACTCAATCATCTGCTGAGCAGAGTGACCTACACCAGCAACATCTACCACATCAGAACATCAGACCTCGGTAAGAGCTGTACTGTCAATTTACAGAAGCATATATCTTACTGTATTGTACAAAGTTTATTGATAGTTTATAATGTTGCAGCCTGGTTAACAACTTTACATGTCTCTATAAAATGATCAAAAACACAATGTTATAAGAATTTATAGAGCAGAACCAGACCCTGGTTGAATCTGGGTTTTCCCAAGGTTTTGTTCTTCACCACTTTTTGAACTTTTTGAATTGTCTGCAACATCAAATGTTTTGTGGTTGCATATTTTATGACATGAGAGAAATGACTGTACAGTCTACACTCTTAAAATGGGTTCTAAACAATGCCATTGAAGAACAATGTTTGGCTGTATGGTACCATAAAGAGCCTTTAATATCCAAGAGCCTTTAATATTTCTGTTTCACAAAAGGTTCTTTGTAATGGAAAAAGGTTCTTTAGACTATATTAAGGTAAGAAAAAAAGGGTTCTTTTTAAGAACCTTTGACTGAATGGTTCTTTGAGGAACCAAGGCATCGTTGTGAAGAATCTTTTGTAGCACTTTTATTTTTAAGCATATAAATGACTGTAGGTCATTTTTGCTTCTTGCCCCAGTCACCTTTCATTACAAAAACTCAATGGGAAGTATCATGTGGAAAAAATGTGCTCTAAAATATTATCTTTTTGTATTGAAATACAGTTAATTTTGCTTATTGCTACAAGTGATTTGATTTAAAATGGACACTGTATACACTGTATACTGTACTGTACTGTATAATCTTTGTGTGTTTGTGGCAACATTAAAATCTGATGTAACTAGTTCCTTAACTAATTTTCACTCTGTATTTAATGTCTGTAAATACTTGCTGGTTCAGATTGTATTTGGATTTAACTCTCTCTGCAGCTCATCTTCAGTTTGAGAATCATAAGGCCTCATTTGCCATCCTGATTCAAAGACCGAGAGTGCCTGTGCTGTATTCAGGAAACGGTACGACCACATTATCACCAGGGTGACCTAGTTTTTCTAAAACAAGAATAAACTATTCAAATTTATACACTGTCAAAATCACCTTGGCTATACAAGTCATTTCAATGTAATATTTTATATCCTGACTGGTATAACTTAAAAAAACAGGTTTAGCAATTTTTCAACCATTTCTTAAAAGTTACAGCAACTCAAGACCAGTCAAGATTACACAGAGTAAGCTGAACTTGAGCAGCCACATTGATTAAACTTAAAAATGTAAGGCAGTAAAGTGTTTTTTACATTGTATATATAGCTCTTTTTTAAATGTTGCATAATGAGAAAAACACAGAAAACAGGAAAGTTATGAAATATGTACAACATGTTGACTACGAAATGCATTGTACTGTTGCAAATTTTATTGTTCATTATAAGATGCATATTAGTAAAACTAAAAAAAAAAAAAAAAAAAAAAAAAAAAAAAAAAAAAAAAAAATATATATATATATATATATATATATATATATATATATATATATATATATATATATGAGTTATATAAATGATATGAACTCATATAAATTGATTTAACTGATAACTTTAACACATTCAAGCATTTAAAGTGTGCATCAGAAACATGTGCAAAATGACAATTGTGTCATTGATTTAGATGTGAACACACTGGTCACCATCACAACCAAAACATTTCTGCGGTACAAGAAGTTAAACGTCCTCATCAGCAGTATCCGCAGATACTACCCCCAAATCAAGATCATCATTGCAGACGACAGTCTGAAGCCAGAAAATGTGACTGATGAAAACATCGAGCAGTACATCATGCCCCCTGCACAGGTAAACCCCTGATCCTGTGCTGTCTGTGTACAAGACTGTGTTCTGTGTGTGGAGCAGCTCCAGATCTCCTGCAGTTGTTTGTTAAACAAGTTGATTCAGTTGATCTAATATATCTGGAGCATATCACTGTGTATCTATGTGTAATATATCTCTAATATCTGTCTGCCTGTCTGTCTGTCTATCTATCTAATGTGTAATAGATTTATAGCATATCTGTAAGAATATAATTTAGTTTGCTGCGTTTGGATAACTGGTTTTCTTTAATACCAGAGTAATTGGATGTCGTGAGGAGGTACCTTCAGCAAGAGACACAGACATTAGAGTGTGGTTGACTCAAGCTTGTTTATTTCCTCATCAGAAGCAGATTATATAGAACAGAACAGGATGCACCTAAATCTGTCTCAAGCAATTATATAGCTGGGTTATATTTTATTACCATATACGGTTAGAAACAACAGCTTCAGGGTGTATTCTAGACTTCCTTATGCGACAGAGTATATATTATTCGAAAGGAGATATCAAAACTCATTAACCCTTAAGGGATGTTGACTATATTCATTAGTGCGGGGAACTAAATAATCTAAAAATATCTATTTGTATCTATGTGTATCTATGTCTAATATATTTGTGTAGTATAACCCAAGAACGTTCTCTGAATGTTGGCTAACATGCTCTCAAAGTTATCGACAACGTTCTTGCGGTAACATGTTAACATGACCTGGTGTGTGTCTGGATCTTCAGGGCTGGTTTGCGGGCAGGAATCTGGCCGTATCACAGGTCACCACCAAATACTTCCTGTGGGTGGACGATGACTTTGAATTCCTGAGTGAGACCCGCATCGAGAGATTTGTAGAGATTATGGAAGCTATTCCAGACTTGGATGTAGTAAGCATTACGTATTTTTGATTTATTTTTATTTATTACACAATGCACTGAAATGCTCGACTCTGATTGGTCGGTTGTTATCTCATTCCCATAATTCATTTTCTTACACAGTTGTGCTCATGCTCTGTGTCTGCCTGTTTTCTAATACAATCATTTTTAATAACATAGCATTTATGGTGCAATAACTTAATTATTGCATCAATAACTCAATATTTCGCATCCATCATTCACCATCACAAAAAATGACACATAATCGTAATATTTTAGGCAGAAATACAGTATGTAAGCAGTATGTTGCCATTATTTGTTGCTCTTATTATTATTATTATTATATGTTGCATATGTTATGATATGTATTGTGTAGAAACTGGTTTTATTTCTCTGTAGCTTGGTGGAGCAGTGTCAGGGGAGCAGTTTTATTTCACTCTGGAGTATGTTGAGGGAGATGAAGAAGGTGGATGTGTCCGGCGGGTTCAGGGGCGACATCACAATGCATTTCCAGGCTTTGATGGCTGCTTCTTCGTGGATGTGGTGGTGAACTTCTTCATGGCTAGGACGGACGCCGTGAGGAAAGTCGGATTTGATCCGGTTCTGAAAAGAGTGGCGCACACCGGTGAGTGAACGACACGGATTCATCATCTCAATGTGTCTGTAAAGTCAATTCTCCACTCCAGTTCATGTCATTCAGAACAGACCTGAATAATCATTCATATATATATATATATATATATATATATAAATGAATATAAATGAATACCCAGATAACAATGTACGGTTGTAAGAATGTTTCCCTATTGTTTCCCAAACGTTTAAAGCATTTTTATGAATGTTGTAGGAGCATTCAAAACATCCAGTTTATAGATGTTGTATTAACATTATTGCTTTGCGTTTGTTCCATTAACAACTTTTTTGTTGTTATGATTGTTATGATATATAACATTAAAAACGTTCTACTAATGTTACTGCAATAATGTTTGAGAAATGTTATCTTTATAACTGAGATAACGTTTAGAGAACATTAGCTAATGTTCTGAGAATGTTCACTGTTAGCTGGGTTTTTCTTTGAGGTCCAAAAATTACATATTGCCAAAAAATGCCATTGAGAAATATTTTTTAAATGTTTTTGCATTACTCCATATTTTGAGAAAAACCTTTTTCTCTTTTTGAGACCGTCTCTTTCACAAACAGTGCAGATGTTGCTTGTGAAGTTTCAGCATTGCTACATACATTCATTCATCTCATTCATTCATTCATTCTCATCACTTTTTTGTTGCATGCTCATCTTCATCATTCACTAATCATCAGAGTTCTTCATTGATGGGCTTGGTCAGCTGCTGGTTGCATCCTGCAGAGGTCTTAATATCGGTCACCAGGTACATGAGCCACATGAAGAATATGATACGTACAGGAAACAGAGAGAAACTGACAGACAGAGAAAAATGGCCCATCATTTCTTTAAGAATTATTTAAAGTGCATCAAATACTGAAGGGCTTCTGCCTCTTTTCCATTTCACATGTAAATGCTGATACTACTGTATTTACTGTACTTTGCATGTTTTATGTGCAGTTTTTTTATGTTTTATAAATATTGTGACTGCTAATCCTAAATAAAATATTTATTTGTTTTTTTACATATATTAGTGTTTATATGTGTTGTGTGTGTGGATGAAAAAGACATTCAAAATAAATATTCCTGCAAATATACAATAATAAGAAGAATAAGAAGAAATTTAACCCTGTAAGTGAAGGTTTAGTGCCCCGCCCCTTCCTCACAAGTAACCATAGCAACCAAGAGGAATTAGATTAATGCAGAACAACATCCAAAGGTTATTTCACATTATTACACTTGCACAGTTAACCAACATTAGATATTTATTATATTTATATATTTACTATATTTATCATATATATATATCTATATATATCTATATATATATCTATATATATCATATATATATATATATATATGTAAACAGGAAGAGGAAGTTATAACCTCTCTGTGTATATTTGAGAGTGAAAATCAAGACTGAGGGCGACAGCTTTCTGTCTATAATCTCCTGAATTAAGACATTCAGGACTTTGAGATGAGATTAGCTAAAGTGACGTACTCAAGAAGCTTGTCGTGAGGCTAACAGAGCAATCAGACATGCTGTTTAATTGCTGTTGACATCACGTAGGCAGGAGACCAAATTTCAGATCCCTGCAGGTCACGGCCTGTTTCTCTTCACGGGTTTTGTTTCTGATTTGAACATTTTGCACAGATTTGACCTAACAAATATCACTTGGACAACATTCTCAATTGACCATTGACTCAACTGACCAAGAGGTCAGAGGTCACAAACGTTGTTTTTACGTTGTTCTATCATTGTTCGTGTTCAATAATCTTCCATATTTTACAGAAAATGCAGCTGAAAGGGTTTTAGACGTGGGTCAGACTATGATTATGAAAACTGAATTTAAATTGTTTGGGTGAATTAGTATTTTAAGTGAGCATCATTTATTAATGACTTTGTTACCATGGCAACAGTGCCTTTGTTTTTATAGGTGACCCTGCTTTATTAAGCGTTTCAGGTTATCAGGATGAAGGATTTGGCACACACATTCAGGTCACCAATGTGCAGTTCACTGAGTCACAGAGAAGGTCACTGGCATTTTAACCCATAACAATTTGTAAAAGCCCTGAAAGTCATTCTTCTGGAAACATCAAGTGGCTGGTCTGGATTGTCTGTTTGTAATCCCAGTTGTTTCTTTGACACAGAATATTACATGAAATAAAATTTTGGCCCACAAGCACATAAACCTCTCTGCCCCGATTCCGTGTCAGTGTGATTTGTTCTTCCTAATTACCAGGATGGTTTAAGCTGATCAGAAATCTGGAAGTGTTTTTATTGGGGATGAGTCTCCACCCCCCACCTCCTTCCATCTGGAGGTGATCCTGAAAAGACATCGGCATGGAACCGAAGCTCTCAGTTCATCCGCAGACCACAAACCCTTCACATGGTTCTTTAAAGTACGAGTAACCCGTTCTGTCCATCAGCTCCCCAGTGACCGACAGGTAAGTGAAGCATTTCATAGCTGTAAATGACCAATACATAAATGCTTGTCACTTGCGATATATAATTCTATTCTATATTCTTATTCTACATGAATGCGAATATCCACATATTATATCTATACATCCAGATAAAAGTAACTTTGCAATTACAAATTTGGAATAGATTGAATGCCATTAGAAGATCAGTGAGTATCTTACACTCACCTTAAATACTTAATAGATGAACGGTTAGTGTGTTTTTGGATATCTAATACCGCCTATGCTTTGTGTAATGCAAAACACCTTGTACAAAATAGTAACAATTAAGCCTTTAAAATGGTAGCTGTGTAAAATGAATCAAGATCACATCACAACTCATTTTTTGTACATAATAAATCTGTCCAATCAGAATCTTTACAAAGAAATAATCTGGATTGTAAAAAACGAGTGTGATGTCACTACCCACAGAATGTTCTTTGTGTTTCCATTGTTTGATTCTGTTCAGTTAATAATAAGTATCACTACAACAGATAAGTTATACGTCACTGAACTCTGAATCATCTGATCTCAGCAGCTTGCTGCAAAGGGTGTGAAACACTTAGCAGATACTTACAGTACATTCAATGCAAATCAAGTTACCTTTGCGCTGCTAATGCAATGCTCTACCAACTGAACTACAGGAGCTCAATATTCAGAGTCCTCACAAGCATGTACAGTATCCTGTCCAACCTGTTCTGCTTCCCTGACATGTAATCACTATACTGTATTGAGACCTGTTGAAACCTGTTTATTCAGGGACACTCATTTAATTGTTTATATTGAATCATTGACAGGTTTCCGTAATCTGACAGCTATTAAAGTGATGTTCCCCAACACACATCACACATGATCCTTAATGCAAATATGTCACTTTTGCCTCTTTATCGCAATCTCTGTTTGAAACCTAAAACTGCAGGTTACTTTACATACTTTGACTATGTGTTGAAGTCAAATGAGGCCAAACTGACATTTCCCAGGAAATCAGACCTGACAGCTGAAATTATAAATCATTATTATAACCTTACCATTGTAAATCGGGGGAAGGTAAGGAGACTGTTTTGAACTGATCTGTCATGTGCTGTTTTTACAAAAGTTATGTATTATAGCTTTAAACACAAAATATAAACCTGTGGAATTGTGTTTTTGAAATCCTCTTTCTCCTGTTACAATCTGGTTGTCATGAAGATGATGTCAAACCTTTCATCCTTTTTAAGGAGTTTGTAAATTTTAAATATTTAATGTAGCTAGGATAGCATTATCTGGATCTTTCTCCCTCTAGGGCAAGATGGCACGGGATATGTCCGATGCCGAGATCCTGAAAATGGAGCTGGAACAACTTCAGAAGGAGGTGAAAAACACAAGAGAGCCTGTAAGTATCTCCAAGGCTGTTGGTGTGGGGGAAAATGGGGACCTAGCTAACAGGGAATGTTCTCAGAGCTAAAATTGGGAAATCAATTTATTTCAGACAAAACTGTAACCTTCACACACACTTCTGGCACTCTTCTTCTCCCTCCTCAGGTCTCAAAATGCACAAAGGAGATTTGTGAATGGGTTGAGGGCCAATCTGCAGAAGATCCTCTGATTAAGGGAGTTCCCGAGGACAAGAACCCCTTTAAGGACAAGGGTGGATGCATAATCACTTAGCCCACGTGAACTCTTGTGGCAACAGTATGATGCTTCGCCCATGTTCATGTTTAAGGCTCTGTTGTGGGCAAGTTATGAATGTGGAGTAAACATATTGAGATTAGCTTTAATATCTTCCAGCTGTGAGCCTCCAAGTAAATACAAACCAAAAACTGTAAGTCTTTAACAAATATAAACCAATCAAAACAGTAGAACTAATTTTATCTCTTACAATGTAAAAATGAAAGCCTTGTGATTCAGAAACGCTGCTCTGTAGCAAACTGTTTCCAGTTACCTGCACATGTGCAGGTGTGTATTAAGTACAGGAAGTATGTAAAGCATCTGACAGGTTAAAGTCATAAATTCACAGAAACATTTTGGGTTTTGACTAACAAATAAAATCTATCTTTTTGGCACCTGTTAAGACAAGATTCATGTTTCTGGAATGCTATTATGCTTTTTCTGTTTGCTCAAGTGTGTAGGAGCCACAGGAGTCACGTAAGAGCATACATACTGCAATGCATACTACAATGCATACTGCAATGCATACTGCAATGCATACTACAATGCATACTACAATGCATACTAATAATAGAAAGAAACGTGATTGGTCGGTGAGCCAGATCACACAGTCACCACATGACAGACGCTCTCCTCCAGTCAAGGGTGCGAATAGTAACTGTGGACCAACATTTAACTGCTGTTATATAATGTTATATAATGTTATATAATGTTATTATAGCAGTTTTACAGGAACAGTTCTTACTATTAAATACTGATACCAGTTAAACAATCAACAGAACATACATTTGTTACCTGTTATATATATATATATATATATATGTAAATGAGAGAGAGAATAACTTGTGCATACAGTATTTAATCATCTTATATTTATATATATATTTATAGGTATGCACACTTTAATATATTCTTTACATATGTGTTCAATGGAGATGTTTAATGTAGCACCTTTAGGGGTCACCATTGTTGTATAAATGGAGAGGAGGAAAGCGCTTCTGATTTCCTTTTGTATTTAAATACAATTGTGTTAACAATCACCAGCAATGATACGCTTACCAAAGCGTCTTTATTAAGTCTTAAGTCTTTATTTTATTAGTTAAACCTAGTAAAGTCTTTTTGGATTTGAGGAAAGATTGCGACAGATATAATTGCTCCACAGCGCCATCTACAGTCTCAATAGACGTACAGCAGTAATGCACATCCGCAGTACAGTAATGGTTTCCAATTGGGAAGTCATTTGTTATTATGCATCGTACACAAACTAGTCAATCGTTCAGTCAATGTTAGAAACTTGTATCTGTCTGGAGAGAAAACAGTTTGTTTTTTACTAATTTGGTTTTGGCTTGTAAGTTTATTTGACACCTGTGAAATCTTCCGGTGGGTGTTTGGAGTATCAGAGGTGTCTGGAGAGGCTTTACTCAAGGGGATGAAGTGGACATTTCCTTGGGAAAGCTGTATAATATTTGCCTGAGATGTATGAATGCAGTCTTTGTGAGAGGCTGAACTCCTCTACTCTCTCTCTCTCCATGATCTCTCACTCCTAACATACATCCTATTAAACCTGAGTTTAAAAGCAGTCCCCAATATTACATGTGTATGTGATCTGAACTGTGGCCTGCTGTATTATTTAATTCATCAATACAAATATATATGCATATATAGACTACACTGGAGTTTAAGATAAATGAAAATAAATGAAAATACAGAATGAATAAATGACACACATTTTAGAAAATGGTCAAGATGAGTTTTTACATTATTTTACTAAGAAATCATCAGTTTATCGTGGTGTATTTGTTTATGTAATTGGCACGATTAGCTGAAGTGAGTTTGTACAACCTTGTTTGGTTTCTGACGTGATGAGTTTTATAGACAAAAGTGGGTTGGGTTGATGTGGACGCAAGTAAGAGCTGCTCTACAAAATGTCTACGAAAAGATGTTTATTCCTTTATATAATATTCACTTTATATTTGAGGTGTCAATTTAAATGATTAACAGTGCGATTGATGATAATATGTCTCCTGACCCTAACGTAAACTATAAATAGTATGAACTTTTCCTATCACTAAATCAAGCTCAAAGTACCTTTGTTGTTTTTCAGGCAGCTCAGTTTGTGAAATCTAACAAATGAAACACAAATGTTTCCTAGTTTTAACTGTGCATGCGCAAATGTATCGTCGTTGTTCAAAGGTAATCATGTTGTAGAAGTTAAAGTTATGTTTGTTGCTTCCTGTTTAATAACACACACGGTTTATTGGCAAAGACGTTTACAGGTAACAGTGTAGGCCCCTTGAGTTTGTTACTATTTGCCCATATTCATCTCTCTTCTTCACAATTTAACTTGCCATTTGCATTAATGTGTGTTCCAACAAGCGATAGTTGATCACTGCTTAATGCAACAGTGAAAAGACAGAAAGATATCCATGGTTAACACACTAGCCCCAAAGTTTGTGACCTTTAAGAGCTTTATGTATATGTGAGGCGGAAAAATGAGCCAAAAACACTATGAGGGTTAAAGGATGTAATTAGACTGTCTAAAATGGTCATGAGAACGTGCTTAGCCCTCAGTAGTTTGAATATTTTCCTTCCGCTTTAGATCATAGACATTAAAACGTTATAACCTTTGAATTTTATAGCAGGAATGAATCACAAACTCACTGTAAACATTAAACGTCAAAATGAACCAAATGTGTTTTCTACTGAGAAGCAGGCTGGTGAATTCTTCAGTATTTAGTAAAGATGAATACTGTTGGGTGAATTTGGTTTATTTTCTCCTTTGCCACTCTTTTTTGTCTCTGTGAGGGTTTGAACGTGAGTAAATGACCAGCTAGTTTGCTCTGTACTTTGTATAGTCTGTATTTAGATAGCAGTGCTTCTACACTTCCTGTTTGGGGGCAAACCTACTGAGCAAGGGAGAGTGGTTTGTGGTGAGCAGTTGGGGGAGTGTAGGAGGTTTCCCAGATATTTTGTATGCCACGCATGTCGAACCCACCGCAGTGCATAATTACTCCGTCTTTGCTGGGCAGTGCCAGGATATCTATAGCATAAAGTGGCTTGCTATAATTCATGCTCTCGTACTCCAAATACTGATTCAAAGAAAGTCTGCTGAGAGAGTGAAGCACTTTGAGAGCCTCAGAAGACCTCAGAGATGGGCCATGTTCTTTAAGTAAACAGATGCTGTGCTATCCATTTCTAATGCTAATGCTGTTTAGATATGAGGAATTAAGACATCATAGCCACAAACATCCTTATATTGCTTTGTAGGCTATTCAGATAAAACAAGTCTAAATTTAAAGACACTGTATAGACATGAGGCGTTGTTATTTATGTGCATATTTTTGCCTCAGGCAAGTTTATTTTGATTTTTTGAACCCTTAACCATCAGTAAATGTAACGTGAGACAGAAGAGGAGGCGTGACGGTTTTCAGGCATCATTTCTGAATCTCCTCCCTCACTTCAGCAGAAGGGAATGTTCTTTTTGTGCAAGAACTGGAGTGTGTGTGTGTGTGTGTGTGTGTGTGTGTGTGTGTGTGTGTAGTCCTGGTATATACTATGTTATGGAGACCGAACGATTTTTTAGATCCCCACAAGGAAACAAGCTTATAAATCATACAGAAGGATCTTTTTGAAAATCTAAAATAGCAGACAGTTTTCTGTGAGGGTTAGGTTTAGG
>JAZGTH010000104.1:730000-842500 GCA_036877525.1 Chromobotia macracanthus
AGTTTATATGCTGTGTTCTTTACTCTGTATATGGAGAGGGAGGAACTTCAGTTATGCAGCAGGCAGGTACAGGCAAGTAAACGGTTTAGAGAGAGAGACAGAAATAAGTGAAGAGGAAGATTGAAAGTCCTAAATCACTGCAGCCTGAGATCTACTGAACCATTTTATTTTATTTATTACATTTCTCTGAATGTAAACATTGCTTTGCAGGGTGTGTATTAAGGCAAAAACGGTCTTGCAATATTTTAATGTTTTATACACACACACACACACATATATATATATGTTATTTTTAAGTGGTTAGTGGAACATTTTAAAAAACGTAACAGAATTTAAAAAAGTTTAAATAATGTTTTTATAACCAAGCAGTAACGTTAATACAACATTTTGAACATTCTTTGAACATTAAATATACCATTTTTTAACATTTTTGTTGCTTGATAGAAATGTTAGGGAAACATTCTTACAACCTACAATTGTTAGCAGTGTAGATTTGTATATATTTCGATTTCTCTGTCACTCAGTCTGTCACTCATCCAGCCTCTCTGCTCTTCATGGTTTGTAAGTTTGTTTACGTGACGTCTGTGTATGTGCAGAGTTCATCTCTGTCCCCCTCTGTCCCCCCGTTTGTGTCTGAAATTTGTCTTTCAGAGAATCACAAAATGGCTGTTGACAGTCTAGGTAACATACATGAGAACAGCACTAATGTGCCCCAAATTTCCCCAGTTACAAACCAAGCTGATTTTAGTGAAGTTTAAATATTGGGAGGATCCAGACTGTGTTTATATTCCAGAAAATAAAAAAAATTGTAACTTTCGCCATCTCTGTTTAAAACATTTGAATTGCAGGTTACTTTACATACTTTTCTTTGTATGTTGAAGTCAAATGAAGCCAAACTGACATTTCCTGGGAAATCAGACCCGATAGCTTAAAATAAATATCATTATTATAAACTTACCATTGTGAATCGTGGAGGTGAGGAGATCGTGTTGAACACTGATACTTGCTCAATAACTGATTTTTGTTCATTTGTAACCCAAATAAGTTTGCAGATTGCAGCTTTAAATAAAACCCAACAGGGTGATCAGGACCCTAAAATATCTATCTCTCCATCCGTTCATCCTTCAGCAATTGTTATTTGTTAGTATATTTCTTTCACCAATGGACTTTTTTATTGATTTGGTTTAAAAAATATAAAATGTCTAGTAACGCTTTACATTTTCCCACCAGAACAATTAAATGTTATAAATTGTTCTAATAAAAATAACACCCATTGAAATAAACATGGAGCCTTCAGAAAACTAACATCTAATTGACTTTAGTTGTACACACAGATCTCCAGCCTCAGCGTGTGAAGATCACTGAAGAAACACTGACTGTCATTCTTTATCTGTGTAAGTCAGTGTAAGACGAGAGGAAAGCTATCTTTTGTTGTCCTAATGCTTTGATTTATGAACCTTTAACTCCTTAATTCCTGCTCTTCTATTCTCTCTCTCTTCTGCTGACCTCTTTCTGGAGAGACTATGTGTGTGTGTTCTCCTCTCTCCTCCTCTGTGTTCGGCTTTAGGACATCTGCCCAGTCACCCTCCTCCTCTCTTTTTCAGCATTACTGTCTTCTCTCATACTCCAGCAAACTCTTGCTGTTGATGTGGCAGTACTTTACAACAGCAGAAGAAGAGAGAGAGAGACTTTGGAAAGAAGACGCTTTTATCCAAAGCGACTTACAGCACATTCAAGTAATATGTTTTGTCAGTGCATGTGTTCCCTGGGAATCTAACCCAAAATCTTTGTGTTGCTGACGCAGTGCTCTACCAACTGAGCTGCAGGAACATTATACAAATATATATTATACAAAGCATTGTAAATGTGAGGCATAAAAGCAGCTGTAATCTTCATTGAGCTGTGACTGAGCGCATTTCAGCTATGTATAAATAAGTAAAGCTACTACAAATCAGCTGTCTCTTTATAATTTCTCACATTAACTTTATTTTCAAAGCTGCTCTGTGGGGACATTTTTGATTCTTTCATGATTCTTTGGTTTTGATTCTTTGGTTCTTGTGGACTTCCAGATGGGAACAAAAGAATATGAGAGGGGTAGAAGAAAAAAACGAGAAGAAAAATGAAAAAGCAACAGAGGAATAACAGATGTAACAGAAGAAACACTCATCATATGGTGGGTGTCTAAAATCAGCCAATCAGAAAGCTGAATGCTAGATTATGCCCCGCCCATCCCTGAGATATGCCCACCCTGTATCCTTTTACCCTCGACACGTGAGTACAGAACCCCTGATGACAGCCTCACAACAAAACCCACTTTCAAAATATCTGTACATGCTGTGGTCTAGTTATTAGGAGGCCACGTTCATATCGTAATTGAAAAAATATATCATTGTTTTTGTTTACTTAAATTTTAATTTGTCATTTCTGTTTAAAGATGTCATATCCCCTAATGTTCTGATTTTTATGTTTATCTCTTGTCTGTTTGCTTTGTTAATCTCATTTACTGTTATTGCCTCATAATGTGTTTGCTCACTGTGTAAGATTTTAATAATATTGTTTGACTTAACACCAGCAGGGGGACAAATCTGGGTTAACATCCCTCCACAGTTATAGATCACTCTGTCTCTCTCTCCTCCTCTTTTCTTACTCACTCTTGTCTCCACACAAAGCTGTGATGTAGAACACAATCTCTGATGTTAGATCAGCTCGGGGTGACTCAATCCCATGTACAATGAATGTTCAGCTGATTTCAGGTCAGTGACTGCGGTCAGTCATAACAGCAACATTTTTCCATGTGCTGAGACCTCTGTAATTCGTCAACGGAGTTTCATGAGTCATGGAAAAACAGAGAGAGTGAGTTAGGGGCAGAGTGAACACAAAAATGTTTTCTGTAGGACAATCCCTTATGTGTGAAAACCTGTTAAGATATAGAAGAACAAGCACAAATAAACACAACAAATAGGAAGGAGAAACATCATGTTACTTTATCGGTCCTTGAGAGACAAACAGAGTTCTTTTGGAAGGTGCTGAAACTGAAAAATGTCCAGCATCAACCATCAGAGAAGTGTCATATTTAAGAAGCCATTAATACTTGTTAAGCTATAATTCTGGTTTTCTGGTACTCTCTGTCTAACAAACGGCCATGCATATGCATTTAAAGCTGCAGAAACTAAGACTTGCACACACATTTATACTGATGTATTTATTATCTGTTGTCTGCCCTAGGGGGCGCTGTGTCAGGATCAGTTATTACAAAGAGCAATTCCTTCAGTGTTTCCTGACTCAAGTTCATGCAGCCTCTGAGGAATTCTGTGATGATCCAGCAATCTGCTTAGTGAATGAATCAAAGCAATGACGCCTTTGACATCAGTTATTTTAATAACTGATAGTAAATAGTAAAAACAATCACGATTTTTCACCTGTGAATTTCATGTGTTTTTTCTATAAATAACAAACATATTAAAAACATTATTTTACGTGAAACTTTCAAAATGCCCAGTTTGTTAGACATTGTATTAACATCATTACTTGGCCATTATTAAAACATTTCTTTCATTCTGTAACATTTTAAAAGACTTTTAAAACTACTAAAAAGTAACAATTTTGATATATATGAAAAAAGTTCTACCAATGTTACTACAAGAACATTTGTGATAACTCTGGGAGAACATTAGCCAGTGTTTTAAGAACCTATTAGCTGGGTTGGCTGGGTCTTTTTACACTATATGCATTCAAATGTTTGGATGTTCAGATGTTAGTGACACTAGAAGTTTATGTGGAAGCCTCATTATGGAGCTGGAGATCATCTCCGGTGTGCCACGCTGGCTGGGCCATCAGGTAGGAGTCGCTGCTTCTTTATGGGCACTTTTAACAGGGATCCCCTATGTGTTTCCACCCTGTTGATGGTGCAGGTCCTGTGCTTTTAAAGCAGCTTGTTTCCAGCAGCTTGGAAAGTCATAAAACATAAAGCCACTGCAGCATCCTTCTCATTTTACCTGCCGTCTGCTGCCCATTATCACACCAGGCTTCAGTGAGAGGTTTACAGGGACCTGGGCTCTGGAGCCAGAGAGGGGCCATGGGCATCTTTGAAGTCTCCGTTCGCCTGCAAAGGGCCTTGGGTGATGAAATGATGAAATGTTTGTAGCTTGTTCATATAGCAGTTGTGAATAATTTAAACTTGTCATCCACATTAAAAAATAACTTCATAAGTACCCTTGCAATTTTGTGTTTCAAACAGAGATGGCGGTAGAGAGGCAAAAGGTACAGATTGCATCTTAAGAGAAAGAGACAAAAAGGTGACGTCCATTGGGATTAACGTTGAACCTGTAGCTTAGTGATCTTTTGAGTATTTAAATAAAGCACACAAGTTTGAATGACAAAACAACACAAACTAGCAATATATCCAATTTCATTAATATGGAGAATCAAGCAGGTCAGAGTTGCTAACTTTGCCATAAACTGCACTGCGTTAGATCTTTTCCGCAGTGTTAGCGTCATTTTGTTCGCTGTGATTGGCCCATATCGCCTCTCCCCCGGGGTCCTCATAGTCCCCCAACCCAATTTACAGTGAAGCTCCCCACTGCCTCCTGGAGCCTCATCAAACCAGACCCGAGACCCCAAACGCCCATTAACACACCAGGGGACCCAACACACCTCGTCCCACTTGGCCTTGATCCTCAGGTTTACAGGAGCTGTTTGTCATAAAATGAGGTTTGGTCTAAATATCCTGCAGCTTTGTAAATGAGCATCTGTTGAGATCTTACCTGTAGCTCCATCCATTGACCTAATTATGCCATACATTCATTTTTGCATTAATATTGCCTTTGATCTTTGTCTTTACCCTTGACGTCCAGTTATGAAAGGTGCAGCCCATAATGTTCTGCTGGTGTTTCATTAAATTAAGTGAAAGCCCTAGTGGACTTTACCCAGCTCACAATTTTAGGTTGTAAGAATGTTTCCCTAATGTTTTCATTAAGTAACAAAAACATTAATCATCCAGTTTTTTAGACGTTAGAAGAATGTTATTCTGTACGGCTGATGTTATTGCCTCCCTATGATTTATCGCTTCATTGTTTTTCTCACCTTGTAAGACGCTTTGGAAAAAAGCGTCTGCTAAATACCTAAATGTAAATGTTATTCAAACATTTTTTCCATTCGGTAACATTTAAAAACATTCCACTAACAACTTAAGCATAACGTCTTTGATATGAGATATATTGTTAAAAACGTTCTACTAATGTTACTGCAAGAATGTGTTTTGGGAATTCTGAAAGAACGTTAACCAACATTCGGAGAACATTTCATTAGCTGAGCGGCTGGGCGCAGACCTCTAATCATGAGATTTTTGTGATTTATGAGACACAAAACTAGCTGTTATATTAATATTCAGGGCGATATTCAGTGCAGTATAATTTGTACCACAGTTAATTTTGTTCTTGACTTTAATATTAAGTGGTCTGTGTTTATGAGATCTCTTTACTAGTTTTGGAAATGTGTTATATAAACGTATCAGACGTTAAAAGTCTTTTCTGTCATGATCCAACAGCAGTTACTCTGAAGAAGACTTCTCCATCCAGGTGTGAAAGATCTAGAAGGCATTTGGAAGATCCACCTTTCAAAGCTTCCAGAGGTTCCAACACTCCTGGATTCTGGTTTTGAGGGTTTTTCATTTCACGCTCTCACTACCACTGCTCATCCAGACAGCTGGACCAGCACTGCTGGTGAAGGACACTTAATTACAGGTAAAATGCTGCAGATCCACCTAGCAGACCACACAGATCAGATCTCTCCTCAAGACCAGCTGCCTGCTGTGAAGATACAGTAGACTGACATTATCTGCTTTGAGTGTTTCACAGGATGTGTGGAGTGTCAGCTTAGATCACATTTATGCTAAAGAGACCCAACCACAAAACTGAGACAAGTGGAGACAAACCTGAGTTTTCAATGGTATCAGCATGATACAGTATATATGTGACACATTTTATCACACACACAGTTTGTATAGCTGTTAAATACCCTTTACAGAAATGTTTATTATTTTAAAAAATAAGAGCTCATAAAAATTGTTTTGATGATCTGATGATCAAAATGATCCATGTAAACTGGTATTATGTATTTTGTAAAGGTAAATATCGTGTGTAGCTTCTGCAGGACAGTAAATCAAGAGAAATCTGCCAGACAGCAAAATTGCCAAAATGGTATAAGGCTACTACTGTTCTGACTGTCTGGTCTCAAGAGAGAGAGAGAATAAGGGAGAGAGAGAGAGAGAGAGAGAGAGAGAGAGAGAGAGAGAGAGAGAGAGAATAAGGGTGAGAGAGAGCTCTTAGGACTGGTGGTCAGATTGTTCAAATGTGTCTGTCCGTAAGCTCTAATCTACAGCGTCCAGCCACGTCTGTAGCCATTCATTTAACATTTATATATATCCCTTTATTGGCTGGAGTTTCCCTCTGCCAGGGCAAAGACAAGCACTCAACAATTACTATGAGCTCTGTTCTACACCAGGACCATTGACTGCTCGACTCAGCTGACTTAAAAAAAACTTTGTTTGTACAGAATGAAGTGTTTAATGTCTTAAGATTCTCGATTCTTATTCTAAATTCAGAAGAAGCATATGCAAATGTTGCCTTCAAACATCTATACAGTACAGCTGTGTTTATAAAGATGCAAACTAACAACAATGACTGTTTTAGTAACTCGTTCCTCACACTTAGCTTCAGAGAACGTGCTCAGTGGACTGTAGTTATCTATTAGAACATTCTACACACATGGATAACTAACAGTCTTCACAAATAGAGTCACTGACATGTAGTTTAATGTAGTTAAATTTTTGCTGTTTTACTGCATTTTAATACAAAACTGCAATAATTTCAATTCCTCAGTGAAATCACCAGGTTTTTGGTGTTGCGACATACCTTCTCTCCTTTTCTCTCCCTCTTTTTACAGGTGGAATTCACGCTTTTCCATCTGCAGATCCGTTTTGGCTGATTCAGTTGGTTTTGCTTAAATTACCACATAGTTTGAGTCAGAGGTGGAATTGTGTTTTTCTTTATTGGAATTTCAGAGTTCCTGGCTGGACTTGAAAACAACTTTCAGTCATATTAGAGAAGTCAAACAGACTCATGGAGCCACTGGTTGGAAGCCTCTATCCAGGTAGAGTCCATGACCAGCTTATAATCAGCAGCTGTGACTCGAGTTCCAGGTGTCACACAGTAAAGAAATGAAGGGATCTCAAACTTCAGGCTTTAAGACAATAATGTTCTGAATGCATTTCAGAAGCATCAATACCAGGTGACCCAGGTGACTCTATGGATGGAGTGGCCAGATCCACAGAGTTTCAAAACAAGCGTTATATTAGTGTTTTTGTTTAGTTCCCTAGCGTATTAAAGCAAAGAAGTTTTCATTTAAACTTGGAGACAGTAGCAATTTGACCAAAAAACAATTCAATAACAGTTTTATTTATTATTAGTAATCATGTACAAACTTGTTGTAATTGGTAATATAATTCATGAAGCTGACTGCAATCTGTTTGCATTTGCAAAGTTACAAAGCAGTTTGGCATTTAATATAAAATGTGGACACATCTGTGTATGTCTGTGTATGTCTGTATGTCACTCGGTTCATTCAATCAGAATTGAAAGTACTGTTTCTTTAAGAAGTCACTGTATAACAGGAAGGAAATTGATTTATGCAATTGATTGAGTTACATGGAGCAGTAAAGAGATGCAATAACACAGCATACTTTACTGCCTGTTGTTTATGTCGCAAACTATTAAAATATGGCACTGTTTTATATTAAAATATGTTTTGTGTTGCAGTGAGCAGTATTTAAATGTATTTTCTGTCTGTAGGTCACATTTACTTGGTTTGGTTGTGCTGATTTATTTCAGTGTTACTGTGGGTTTTAACACACAGGAACTGTCTTATTCTCACTGTTTCAGATATTTTCTTTATAAACCTGAGAGGTTTCCAAGAAGGAGGCTGGGCTTTAAATGACATATCCAGAGAGCAGAAGAGATCAGAATCCAAATCGATGACTTTCCAAATGCTGCTGAGAGCATCTTCCAGCTTTCCATCTCTTCAGAAAGAAAGAAAGAAAGAAGAGAG
The DNA here is from genome assembly GCA_036877525.1 of Chromobotia macracanthus. Classification (NCBI taxonomy): domain Eukaryota; kingdom Metazoa; phylum Chordata; class Actinopteri; order Cypriniformes; family Botiidae; genus Chromobotia; species Chromobotia macracanthus. The sequence continues at coordinate 738,104 of JAZGTH010000104.1, forward strand.
GAGAAGGGTACTGGAACTCTGACAGAATTCTTTATTCCATCTCTCTCTCTCTCTCTCTCTCTCTCTCGCTCTCTGTCTGTCTCTCTCTCTCTCTCGCTCTCTGTCTGTCTGTCTGTCTCTCTCTCTCTCTCTCTAGCTCTCTCTGTGTTTTGGTCTGTATATTTCTCAGAATTGTATGTCTGTTTAAAGATATTGTAGATCTTTGGCTTCAGGATTATATATGTCAGTCGTCGTGTTTCATAACATCTGAATTCACAGTGAGCTCCAGCTGTACGACATTTCTCCACTCTCTCCTAAAGCTTTAATTATCTAAAACAGTCTGTTTCTACAGGAAATAACAGGTTCCATTATATGTGTTTGCTAATAAAAACCCACATTTTTGAACGCCCTAAATGTCACGTTTTGTTCAAAAACCAGAAGTGACCACCATAAAAATGGCTTCACAGTTCTTGACAGATGAAAAACTGTTCACCACTCTAAAATAATAGAAGAGCAGGATACAGTCTGAGTTCACATTGAAAGTCTGAGATTCAGAAACTGAATTGACTTAAAAAGTGAATCCTGAAAATGAACAGTTTTGCGTTTGAAACTAGGATGTTATAAAATAAAATGAGATAGATTCTGCATTACTTATAGGTCACTATTAATATTAAATATATAATAAATAACAATTCAAATGATTAATTGTGTTATTAAGATAATAATTACATGTTTGTCTATTCCTGCTTCCTCAACTGTTGGTCAAGCAACAACAGTTCACACTTCCTTAAATAAACGAAGTCCACACTCCATGCCTTTCCCAGGATTCCCAAACAGAGATATGGTATGTGTGTATGTGTGTACTGTATGTGCAGTTTGTTGTTGGTTAGTTGAAGAGACAGTGTGATGGAGATCTTAGAGAGATCTTAAGAAGAGATGGAGATCTTAAAAAACTGGTGAATTGAGCTGATGAATTCTGTTCACTAGTGTAGAGAAACAAAACCAGATGGACAAAAGACAAAAAAGAGATTCAGTTTCTACACCATTTTTTATTTCTAGTTGGTAGTTCTTAAGTTATCTTTGGTCTCGGAGAATTAAAGTTTGTGAGATGATTCATTGAGCAGAAACGTCGCACAACTGTAAATCAAATACCAAAGACCGGACTTCTTGAATGCTACGAAAAAGCAGCACTCCTCTCTAACAGTCATTCAGTTCATCTGAGGAATTTTCCAGAGTTATAATTCAGTTCAATAACCAAAACAGTGTTGAGACTGCAGTGAAAGAGAGTAGCATTTTACTGAAAAATAACAGTTTCTTTTGGAGCTTGATCTTCACATTGTACTGTTTGGATTCGCACAGGTCGTTTGGAGCTGAGAGTACACCACTGCTGTGGTGACTGTAAACAGGGCAAGACTTTTAATGCAGCCTGCACAGATGAATGCTTTACACTCACGTATACAGAAAAACAGAACATCTGTGAGAATGTCCAGGGAGGAAGAGAGACAGACAGCGAAAGACTGAGGGAAATGATTGTTAAACATATGCTTAACTATACTTATTTTATTAAAGAGCAAGCAAACGAATCATGACTGACCAAGCCAAGATCTTGTGAACCAGAATGAAATGTTTTCAAGAGTGGAGAGAAGGAGAGAGATAAGCAGCAGAGATTTTAATGGTAAAGAAATAAAGGAAAAGCAGCAGATAAATGGAGGGAAAGTTGAAAGTTGGACAGAGTGTGTGGGTAGGAAAGATGGAAGTGTGTGTGTGTGTCTTCAGGTCAGAGGAGTGAAGAGTGTGTGTGTGGAGGGGGGGAAGGAAAAAACTAGTGGATGTCTGTTTGTATGAGGTTTGAGTGTAAGTATGTATGTATGGGGGGGTAAAGTAAGAGATGTGGTTTGTATGTGTGTGAATGTTCCCAGAAGTCTGCCTGTGTTTACATGAGGATTGGGGTGCGAGTCTGAGACCCAGACGAACAGAGCAGTGGGACATGAGATCCTGTAATAACACCAGACACCTCAAACCTCCATCATCAAAGACCCCCATCTGAACTCAACAACATGCCCACATCTAAATAACATTAATGTGATTTTTGAAGAGGCTGTTTTTCCCACAAGTTTGCTCCTGGTTCAGCCACACCCTGCAGTGGTCCGGTTTAGGTTTATTTCTGGACTCAAGTCTACTGGTTTGCAATACACATTCATCACTGGCCATGAAATATAGGCCATAATGTCTGCAGTGCTCTCCAAGACACCTTTATTAAAGAGAAAGCAACATTAGACATGCTAGAATCATGCTAGTTTATGCTAAAACATGCAAGCATAATGTTGAAACACGCTAGCACTGTGCTAAAAAATCGTAACATCATGCTAGCATCATACTAAAACATGTTAGCATCCTGTATTCTGGGTTTTCACAACATCTGAGTTTTGTCACAACAAGGACCACTTACATTTCCTAAACCTAAATAAACCTAAATAGGTGAAAGATAAAGTAATTTTCCTAATATTCATATATGCAGTGTATTGTTAGAGTTAGTGCAGTGTATTTTATGCAGTGTATTTAAGAGTTAGTGCAGTGTGTTTTATGCAGTGTATTTAAGAGTTAGTGCAGTGTGTTTTATGCAGTGTATTTAAGAGTTAGTGCAGTGTGTTTTATGCAGTGTATTTAAGAGTTAGTGCAGTGTGTTTTATGCAGTGTATTTAAGAGTTAGTGCAGTGTGTTTTATGCAGTGTATTTAAGAGTTAGTGCATTTTCTATTATTTTATGCAGTGTATTTAAGAGTTAATGCAGTGTGTTTTATGCAGTGTATTTAAGAGTTAGTGCAGTGTGTTTTATGCAGTGTATTTAAGAGTTAGTGCAGTATATTTTATGCAGTGTATTTTAAGAGTTAGTGCAGTGTGTTTTATGCAGTGTATTTTAAGAGTTTGCAGTGTTTTTATGCAGTGTATTTTAAGAGTTAGTGCAGTGTGTTTTATGCAGTGTATTTAAGAGTTAGTGCAGTGTGTTTTATGCAGTGTATTTAAGAGTTAGTGCAGTGTGTTTTTATGCAGTGTATTTAAGAGTTAGTGCAGTGTATTTATGCATTACATGTATTTTATGCAGTGTATTTAAGAGTTAGTGCAGTGTGTTTTATGCAGTGTATTTAAGAGTTAGTGCAGTGTGTTTTATGCAGTGTATTTAAGAGTTAGTGCAGTGTATTTCATGCAGTGTATCTTATACAGTGTATTTTATGCAGTGTATTTAAGAGTTAGTGCAGTGTGTTTTATGCAGTGTATTTAAGAGTTAGTGCAGTGTGTTTTATGCAGTGTATTTAAGAGTTAGTGCAGTGTATTTTATGCAGTGTATTTAAGAGTTAGTGCAGTGTGTTTTATGCAGTGTGTTTAAGAGTTAGTGCAGTGTGTTTTATGCAGTTTATTTAAGAGTTAGTGCAGTGTGTTTTATGCAGTGTGTTTAAGAGTTAGTGCAGTGTGTTTTATGCAGTGTATTTAAGAGTTAGTGCAGTGTGTTTTATGCAGTTTATTTAAGAGTTAGTGCAGTGTATTTTATGCAGTGTATTTAAGAGTTAGTGCAGTGTGTTTTATGCAGTGTATTTAAGAGTTAGTGCAGTGTATTTTATGCAGTGTATTTAAGAGTTAGTGCAGTGTGTTTTATGCAGTGTATTTAAGAGTTAGTGCAGTGTGTTTTATGCAGTGTATTTAAGAGTTAGTGCAGTGTGTTTTATGCAGTGTATTTAAGAGTTAGTGCAGTGTATTTTATGCAGTTTATTTAAGAGTTAGTGCAGTGTATTTTATGCAGTGTATTTAAGAGTTAGTGCAGTGTGTTTTATGCAGTGTATTTAAGAGTTAGTGCAGTGTGTTTTATGCAGTGTATTTAAGAGTTAGTGCAGTGTGTTTTATGCAGTGTATTTAAAGTTATGCAGTGTGTTTTATGCAGTGTATTTATATGCTTTTTTATCGTTTATTTATTGTGCAGTGTGTTTTATGCAGTGTATTTAAGAGTACTCGTTTTTTATGCAGTGTATTTAAGAGTTAGTGCAGTGTGTTTTATGCAGTGTATTTAAGAGTTAGTGCAGTGTGTTTTATGCAGTGTATTTAAGAGTTAGTGCAGTGTATTTTATGCAGTGTATTTAAGAGTTAGTGCAGTGTGTTTTATGCAGTGTATTTAAGAGTTAGTGCAGTGTGTTTTATGCAGTGTATTTAAGAGTTAGTGCAGTGTGTTTTATGCAGTGTATTTAAGAGTTAGTGCAGTGTGTTTTATGCAGTGTATTTAAGAGTTAGTGCAGTGTGTTTTATGCAGTGTATTTAAGAGTTTGTGACATGCTAATATCAGAATCCGCTGCATGCATGTGAATTTCTGCACATCTCTTGTAAATTTGTCAGCTGAACGTTTTGTGATGTCATTTCTCTCACATTTTTGTCTTCCGTGTGTTTACAGATGTGACCTTTCACTGCATCTCCGGAGGAGCAAATTGGTTTGGAAAGGCGAGTAAACAAAGTGACCCTGGATAAAGAGTGAAATAAGTAAATGTGTTCAATGAAAGAAAATGTGTGCCTATGTAAAGCATCCATTACATGTATTGCCCCAGAGAACAATTGAAACTATTCAGAACTTCAGTCTAATGGGCTTCAGCTGTTGAGCAGTGCATCATGGGATGCCCGAATTCTAAAGTGTTGTACTTATCTTTCATCATATATTTAAGAGTTGTTTAATCATCAAACTGCTTTAAGCTGGAAGAAACTACTGGAAATTTAGATGATTTAGAAGGACCTTGGAGAAATCATTTATGGGTTGAAATAGTCAACCAAGAGCACACACATCTTTAGAAGCAGCAAAACTAGTCTTAAATCTTTATATTTTGATCTAAACTTTTAAAATCTCTTCACTAGGAAAGAATCAGGCACAGAAACAGTGTAGAGAAGCATGATGTTAGTCATGACTCATGATTCAGATGTAGCAACGTTACAGCTAATTAAATACAGTCGCTGAGTCTATAATTCTTTAAGAGGAAATCAGCTCTACACCAAAAACAGAAACCATGATAACAGCATCTATTACAAGTGGCATGAAGCTAAACTAAAACTGTCAGCCAATGAAACAGAACATGACACGTCACATGACCCTCACTGAGGCTCCTGGGTCACGATGGTTTCCCGCATCAGTGGAATGAGTTAAAACGCTCCATTTTTTTCTGAATTCTTCCGCAGCACCCTTTGCTGGATGGAAGCTGCCTAACACAAGAGGTTTCCTCTCACACTGGACGGAGAGGCAGTAAAGGGCTGATCTCAATGGAAAAGAATTCAAAGTCTCTTCCTCCGCCCTTTCTCTCCACTTTAATTCAAGCAATATGTGTCTGAAGTGACACTAAAACACATTCTGTCTCTCTCTTTCTCTCCTTTACTGGAGAAGATTACACTGCGTGCAGCTTTACTGTGTTTTGCATTGAATCACTGTTGCTGCTTTTGTCTTCATCTCTCTCTCTTTCTCTCCCTCTCTCTCTTGTCTATATTTTCATCCTCAGCAGTTTGGAGAGCTGCAGTTTTCCTCAAGACATGATACGTCACACTGCCACGTTATCGGAAAGTCGCATTTTCTCGAACTGCTTCTACTGTCAAGAATCCACTACTGCGAAAACAAACTCCATTTGCAGAAATTCTGTCAGTAGAGCTTCAGAGTTTTTTTATCATAATAAAGTTATTGCTTGGTTAGAACATTATTCAAACTTTTTTAGCTCTGTAATGTTTTTTAAACATTTCACTAACAACCTAAGAATAATAATTTGATACAGTGTATGACGAGTAACGTTCTACTAATGTTACTGCAAGAATGTTTTCAATAACTTTGAGATAACCTTTAGAGAAAGTTAGCAAATGTTCTGAGAACATTCCAGCTGTTATATTAAAAACTAAAGTGGAATGTTTTCTGGCATGTCGTTCTCTCTCTTTTTAAATAACTCCTGCTTTTCATCTCACAGACTCCTGCTCTCAGTTTGGACTGTAATGGGGCGAGACTCTTTATTCATGATTACAGGTCAGACTGGCAGAAGGCAGAAACTACAGAAACTACAGTTGAACTATAGAGTCTCACAGTGCAGCAAACGTGTGACACGCAGAACGAGGTCATTTCCTCCATTACTCAAATCACTGCATACAGACCACAAAACTGCAGTACACTGGCAATAGTCTGCAGTTATATACACAATCTCAACCAGTACACCGTGTGCACACTTGATATTTTTAGCACAGCAATATATTACCAGCAGTATATTACATATATAAATTAAAATGATATATTATTAGAATTATAAAATATATTACAGCTATTCATTCATTCAATTTTGTTCTGTTTTTGTTTTGTTGTATATAGCTAATTATACCTGCCATTTTATCGCTATATATTGTTTCCATAAGTATGCTAAAAACGTTTTCCAGATGTAAACTGAATGCACGTTGTTCAGCATTCGTTTAAAATGCCTTGGTATATAATTAGCATGCTTGGCTTTGGCTAAAACAAATTTTTAGGGTGTTGACCAAGAAGTCTTCAGCTTTTCTTTGATCGTGTCCTATAAAGAATAAAAACAAGTCTTATGTGTTTGCATTCAGCACTGACCGCTGTGTGCTGTTCTGCCAGTGCTGCAGCTGGTATTTTACTGCTGAACCCTGGACTGTATGTACAGTATTCAGATATATGTGGGGTCATCACCCACAGAAGGCGGAGCTTCACTCTAATGTTAAAAACATCTGCATCGGTCTGATTTTTAAAGCCCACTGGGGCAGACGTGTTCCTCTAGGAAGAGCCTCTGATCTGTGATCAGCTTTCCTTCATCTTCACCCCTACCTGAACTCTTCACAAATAAATGTAAAGACTGTTTCTGGACCTGTATTAAGAAAGTATGTAGGTTAGTTATGAAGCGTTTAAATATATTTCGCTCATCTTTTCTCCCAGGTAAAATTAACAGATATATTATGGAATGGTGTCTCTGCACATTTTTAAGGGCGAGAAAGCCACCCAGGCCACTTCAGCAGCTGCCCATGCTGACCTTTAAGGGTGTGAACTTTGACCCCCTTCCAGCAAATCAGACCCACCTCTTCCTCCCCCTTCTGTTTTCCCACCAGCCGTCTGATCGCCCTCTTGCCATCACGCCCTCAGCCTAGCTTTCACATGTGGCTGCACAGAAGGATGAGATTTAGTCCGTTCTTCCGAGCTGGAAGATCGCTGTGGCAACGTCACTCTAAGCACAAACAGATGTGCGTTGCAAATAGAGGGAGCGAAATATGTATTCGAGCAGGCTCTTGATAATAACCAGATAAGTGCAGAGATGCACAGAAAGATGCAGACTACAGAACTGGATGAAGTGTACATACTGAGATTCAGAGAACCTTTAGTTCCAGCGCTTGTTATGGAGGAGGAAAGATTGACTGTAAACAGTAACTTTCTGTGGTTGAAACCTGCTATTGTCCGCCGCCTGTGAGCCTGGGCTTCAGCCAAGCGAGACGTGGCTACAAAGGGAACTTAGCCTAGAATGCTGCTTCCTGTAAGGCTGTGGCCACAGAAGACTGGGCGGGACAGTGGGCAGGTTATGGGTGTGTCCTGTGGCTTGTATGGGTCGGGCATATTCCTAAATGCCTGACACAACTGAATAACCTTTCCTTTCTTCATTTTGCCCAGGTTTTCCACATGGAGTTTTTATTAAATTGGTGTTTTCTGGGTATTTGCAAACTGAGAATGATGTTTGAAAGTTCACATTATTGGATTGAATTGTTGTAAAGTCAATAGAATAGAATAGAATAGAATAGAATAGAATAGAATAGAATAGAATAGAATAGAACAAATAGAATAGGCAAAATTTCATACAGGAAGAGTTTGGAAATTTCATACATGGACTGCTTGTTGGTGCATGTGGTCCAACTCTTGGCTTGGTGCTCATACTGACAATAAGAGTTTAAGTCTGGCTTGCGTCATTGCCCTATCCCATTTACCCATAATTTCCTGTCTTCTTAATCACTGTCAATTAAATGGCACAAAGGCCAAAATAACATTAAAACTGAAGCATCTCAAAGACTTCCAGGTAACTCTTGCAGCAGCTACACTTGTGTTCACAGAAGATCTGATGCTTATAAACCCTTAGAGAGGAATTTATTACTCGCTCCAGTTCGGTTTATTCCCACAATAACTTCCCACTTAATTCCGATTCTTTCTCAGTCTCTTTTAAACACTTTTAATCTATTTTTATCTTCTCTTAATGCACTGAATAAACCTCCTTTATCTTTTGTCCATCTTGCACCAATGACCTGTTTTAATCTGTATGGGAAACAAGTTTAATCCAGACAAGAAAGGAACAAACAAACTCTCTCTCATTCTCTCTGTAACACACACACACTTGGGCTTGATTTTCTGCTGACTCTGTAGTGTCCTGACAGCTGATATAATGACCACTACAGAATAGAGTGTGTGTACAGGTTTAGCTATATTTTTGAGGTCCAAATGTCCTCACATAGTAAAATATCATGGCATCCAACTTGTGAGGACATTTTACTGGTCCTCACTAAATTAAAAGGCTCATAAATCATGTTTTTCTTTAAATCTAACATCATGCAGATGTTTGTGTGAGGGGAGGGTTAGGGCTGAGAGATAGAAAATATCATTAGCCTGATATAAAATCAAGGGAAGTCTATAGAAAGACCTCACTAATATAGTCAAACTCGCTTGTTTGTGTGTGTTTGCTCTGCAGGGGATGATGGAGCAGATGAGACAGAGGAAAGGGTGGACATGGCAGAGGAAATCTGTCTATTTCTCCACTCGTGATATATTGTGGTAATCTGTTTCACTGCAGGTAGCCATGCTTCACTGGAGGCTGGGCTCCTTTCCTGCCTTTTAAAAAAAATAATGCAGATAATCTCATATTTCACTGGATGGCTAACCAAAAATCTCACAATATACTGCAAAAGGCTTTCGATGGTGAGTCCCACCACTCCATTTAACCTGAAGTTTCATGTTTCCACAGGCCGAGTCATCCTCCATCGTCATCATTGTTTATCTTGGATCATGTCGTCTTTTTCTGTGAACATGGCTGCCGGGGGCCCTGCTGGTGGGAGGTGAAAGGTCTAACAGGATCAAAGAGCTGTTTAGAAGGTAATGAGTTAAAAAATAAACCTTCAACAAGTGCCAGACATATCTCAACCATCAAAAATAATAATCTAAACACAGTAAGAATGGTGAACCCATGGACAAATAATATCAACCACAATATTTATTGAGATTTTTTTATAACAAAGGTTATAAACCAGGGTTTATTTTGTAGATAAATGTCTTAAAAGTGGAACGTTGCACAAATGCTTTTGGATTTCCAAAAGTTCCTGCAAGAAATCCGCAAAATTGTGTGATAACCAGTTAGATTATTAAAGGTAGAAGCTGCAGTTTGTAGACTGATTTATCAGCTTGGATTGTTCTTTCCTGGTGTTAACTGAACCCTGTCTCTTAGATTTTAAAGACAACCCTCAAAATTTAGTTTTACAGGCACCGTGCAGATCCAAACAGAACCTCTAATGAAACTCAAGACAGTCAGACAAGCTGGTTTAACACACAGGAAACAGCAGTTTATGTGACATCATTACTGAACACTGTTCACCTTAAGACATTTTACACATACATGTGAAACTCACAAACTCAGACAGATGTACTCACATGTGTGAACCTGATTTATATGTCAGTGTTTGTTTAAGATATCTTATAGAATGTGAGGTGAATATTGTAATCTACATTTATAGAAATATGTCTAATATGAGAAAAAATGTATTATATCTGTAAGTGTAAAAATGTAATGTATATTTGAGAGAAACGTATTATATCAGACAATAAATACAAATACCCAAAATGGACACTACATTTATGCATTGGACAGATGCTTTTATCCAAAGCAACTTACAGTATTTAAGATATACATTTCTTTAGTATTTTATCAAACCAACCACCTTTGTGCTGCTAATACAATACTCTACAAGTTGAGCTACATGAACACACACATAAATTGTCAATATTTACATGATGTCATAAATCCTAAACTAAGGAGATGTCTCTATTATTGAGTGTTTAAATTACAATTTAGTAAATTTTATGCTTTAATTCAGTTCAGATTTCAAATTGTAAATGTAAAGGCAGTCAGTGATTCAAGTCCGAATTCTCTTGGCTCCGCCTACTGTCTGTGTTCAGTTTCTTGATTCCTACTATGGATGATCAGAGAGAGAGAGAGAGAGTGTGTACATATTCATACAGTGAATCAGCCCGTCTCCCCTCCAGGGTAAGAGCAGGACTTCACTGCCAGACAGCCTCTCAACACAGATAAACTGGCCCATGGGAAGGAATTCTTCAGCTGGAGAGTTCTGCTCTGCTGTTATCTAAATAGAAATATTTCTGCTCTCCCTAAAAAGGGCCTGCCCAGCTAACAGTTTTAGGTTGTAGGAACGTTTTCCTAACGTTTTCATTTAGTAACAAATAGGTTACAAATGTTATTTTGAATGTTCTAGGAATGTTTAAAACATCCAGTTTTTAAGGCTTTGTATTAACATTGTTGGTTGGTTGTAAGAATGTTTTTCAAACCTTTTTCAAAACATTTTTAAAATGTTCCGCTAACTACTTAGAAACAGAGTTTTGATATATATGATATATAACATTAAAAAAGGTTCTACTAACATTTTTTGATAACTTTAAATGAACTTTTAGAGAACATTAGTCAACGTTTTGTTAGCTGGGTTGACCTTCAAAGGCTTATTCTTTATTACAGCTTTACATTCTTATTTTTATTCTGAATTTCTTTTAAATAGATTTGTAAAACCACTGATCTATTCCATCTCATGGGTGGAATACCCTCCCCTGACTATTATTCTCACAGCATAGTTTTGTTAGTCTTTTTCTAGTTTGTCTTGTTTTGTCTTCTCTCGTCAACAAACACTTTTGCTCTGTCCTGCTTTCTGGAAGTCAAGAGACTTAAAAAATAAAAGAGAGAGAGAGAGAGGGGGAGGTAATGCGCTCTGCAGACGCAGACCTCAGCTCGCTCACTCCCTGACTAATTTTCCCGGCTGGAAGGCTGCTGCAGAAAGGGGGATGGGAGGAACTAATCTCTTCAGCGAGACATTTTTCCAGCGGTGTGCAGGTCCGGGCAGAGAGCTGTCGGTAGAAAGAGAGAGAAGTTGAAAAACTCAAGTGAGTGGAGTTTCTCAGAATGACTGATCAACGGCCTGTGGGAGAGAAAAGCCTCTTTTCTTGACCTTTTCATCTATTTAATATAGAGAGGTTAATGAGGAGACAGGAGGTTGCCATGACATTTAGAATAATGAGTGCACGCCTTATGTATCCATTGTGTAAAGATGCCATATTGTAAAGGCAATAATACGAGTAAACTTGAAAAAACAAGAAATTAAAGGACTATTTAACCCCAAGATGAAAATTCTCTTAAATTACTCACCCTCATGCCATCATATATATTGTATAGTATATGATTTCAGCTAAACAATCAGAGTTATATTAAATAATATTCTGTCTCTTCCCAGCTTTATAATGGCAGTGAATGGTGCCCGAGATTTTGAAGCTGTCAGCTGAAGTGAAATTATACATTTGTGAAAAAAAACACTTAATATTTTGCATTTATGAAGCGATCAATACATCACTTATCCATTAATTCAATTTTTAGATAATCTATTTCTTTAACTTGATCAGGGTTATTGTATGATCATGTGATCCATAAATAAATTCACACAATCCATCTTCTGAATGAATTAATTACAGTAATGTATGAGTAATTGATCTGAGATTTGCTCTGGTAAGACAAATTAATTCAGCTGCACGTTTATCTTTAAAAAATAGCTTGTTTGTGTGCACACTCACACTGTGGGCATTTGATCTGCCGTTATTGTTGATTTAATGGGTTGAGAAGATTGTTCCAGATGTTTCTACAGACCTCTGTAACCTTTCTACACTCTGATGTGCTCCTCAGGCTGAGATCCAGGAACAGCAAATTAAATTTGGATTCTGTGCAGTTAATGAAAGCGTCTGTGTATTTGTGTAAGCGTTTGGAGCATCAGGTTGAGGCAGGAAGTGCATAAAAACTCAAGACCTGAGGATACAGCAATAAGAGATCTGTGTATATTCTCACCAAACAGATTCATTTAAACACACCAGCTTGTGCTTAAAATCAACAAACTGTTCAGAAAGACCGTGGATGATTATTGTGTCATTGCACAATTTAATTCAAATTGTTATTGGCTGAAAGCTTTTCTCAATTTAGCCCAAATATTTAAGAACCTGTGAACTTAGTGTTGCTAGCACCATGTTCTAGCAGACTAATTTGATTGGTTGACAGATTGTTAACTAATTTGATTGGTTGACAGATTGTCATATCAATACAGTGGCAGCAAAGAAGCATTCATGTGTTTATGAAAGCTAAAGAGACGGCAGATTTTCAGATTTTCTGTTTTTAGTCTGGGTCTCTCTCTCTCTCTCTCTCTCTTTCTCTCTCTACATTCCTGAAATCCTCATCTCTCCTCCTCATCATTCAGTTTAGGTGATATTGGGTTTACTGCCTTCTGTCCTCCTGGGTTGTTATTTCTGGCTGGATAAATTCAAAGTGCTGCCATACTTTCCATAAACTCTCTCACTCTCTCTGTTACTCTCTTGCTTTTATGCGCTCTCTTCCTCTCTTTCTTTCAGCTTCACAGTCCCTAAATAAATGAGTAATTTAGCCTATATATATATATATTTTTTTTTTCCACAATGCCACAGTGAGGATGTTCTCAAGCAGGAATGTTTGTTGTGCACTGCTGATGGTTCGTGAAGTCGTGCCTAAGGAGATGAAACACGGCACCTAAACCACTGGAATCTCAGTGGGTAGCCACAGGATCAACTGATCTATATTATCAGTCTTTGGGCCTAACTAACCAATGAGAGTCAGAGAATGAATGAGAGAGAAACAGAAAAAAATAGAAGGAATCGAGCCAAAGACAAAAAGCTTCTTTTAAACCTAAACACACTCAGTTAAAGGCAAAGACGATTAAATTATACCACAGTAACACAGATCTCTGCTTCCTCTCTTTTAAGCTGTTTGGGTAAATGACACATCTGTCTCACTGTCTCTTTGCCCTCGCAACTTCTGTCTGTCTGCTCTGAGCCATGACAGTCTGTGGTTGGGAAATACTATATGTTAATCAAATGCTTTAATTTCTTTTGATTCTATTTACAGACAGAGGCAGGAACATACGTGCCACACAGATTGTCATAGACTGACTGACGTTTAAATATCTCTGATACTCTCTGTATGAATTGTAGCTGTCTTCCTCAGAGATTGTCTTATTGCTCAGAGATTATAGAAGATTATATATATATATATATATATATATATATATATATAGAGAGAGAGAGAGAGAGAGAGAGAGAGAGAGAGAGATTATTGAACAGTTTTCTCTTATATTTCTTTTCAGTATCATTGTTATTGTCTTTTTTCTTTTATTAGAAGCAGAGACCCAGCTCACTGGAGACATTCTCAGATTGTTGGCTAACGCTGTCTAAAAGTTCTCTCAAAGTTATGAAGAAATGTTCTTGCAGTAACATTTGTAGAATGTTTTAATAACGTTATGTATCATATATTTCAAAAACATTATTAGTGTAATTTTTAAATATGTTACAAAGTTTAAAACAAAGTTTTTAAACAAAGTTTAAAAATGTTTGAATAACGTTCTTATAACCAAGCATGCAACATCAGTATTCATTCAACATTAATGCAACATTTTTAATGTTTTTGGTACTTAATGGAAATGATAGGGAAACATTCTTACTATCTACAATTGTTAGCCGGGACGCTGCTTGAATTTGTTTTACATACAATCTCATTGCTGCCTAGATATCATAGAACAGTGAACGAACTGCAAGTAAGATGCCCCCCCACCCTCTTTCATTTCATACACACACACATAACACATTCATAATGCTTCCCAGCCTTCAGAGCGCCTGTTCATTACAGCTGTCTGCGTTTGTGTTGAGTTCTGGTGTAACAAATATCCAGAGCGCCGGAAAATTCCACCTTGTCCGTGAGGCAGGCAGGTAAGACTAAACTAAATGAAACCAGGTGGATGGCATCAAACCGGTTAGTCTTGACTAAATAAAACCAGCATAAGAATCAGACCTTAAGATGAAGCTCACATAATTTCATGCTGGAAATAGACTCTTGAAGTCCTCAGTTCAGTCATTTAGGATGAAATTATAAGATGTGTAGACGTGGCAGACGGTCTGATTTCACCTTCAAACCACAGCTCCATCCTTTTCCAACCAGCACAAATAATGAAGTAGAAGTCAGTTTAAAATGATCCCAAACACTGGACATCACGTGGGTTCACTATAGGAGGTGGAGAGCTTCCGGGTTTCCTCAATTACAATGTGCTGCCCTGAGCAATTAAGAAGAGCTAAAAGCATGAAAAGAAAATGTATTTTTGATGCACTTTATTTAGAAATATTCCAGGTGTTCCCATTTTCTCTTAGGATCGTTTTCCATCCTCTTTACTACATAAGTTGTAGTATGCATGACATCATCCTACAGGAAGTGACGTCATTTTGGTGAGAACACAACAATACGAGTGTCAGTAAGTAAAGTCATGGATTTTATGAATTCTGTGATGTTTTGTGATGCTACTTGATTTTTCTCATTTCATTTGTCTCACATATATCTCCCGCAGACCTCACAGTTCTTTAATATATATGAATACAATTCTGTAACTGTAAAACTGTAGAACATCAGAAGGTTGAGCTCTAACCATCTGTTCACCAGCGCCCACAGGTTCTCCAGTGAGTGTGTGATCAGCGGGCACCTGTAATTGTGTGAGATGATTTTTACCTCTGCTCTAATGACAGACGTTTACAGTCGTCTCCAGATCTGGAGCGTGATCCCGTTTCACTCCCACCCATCTTCACCCTGTCATTAGTCTGAAACATGAAGAGCTCCTCAAAGCTGAAGTGATGCCACCACAGACGAGCGCTGAGGAAAACACTCGTCTGTTGGGAGAAAAAGTCCTCATCATCACCTTTATGCAGGTGTGTATCAAGAAAAGTATGGTGGTTTCACCGTGGTACAATGATGGTCATATCAGGCGCTTTGATACATACCATGGTGATGAATAATTAGCATATTCATATCACAGCTAACAGGGAACGTTTTCAGAACAGCAGTTAACGTTCTTTAAACATTTTCTCAAAGTTATCAAAAACATTCCGTTTACTAACATAGCATTAGTAGAACTTTTTTTAAGGTCACATATGCTTACACAATGGGTTCAGATTACTTATCTGGCCCAGTGTGTTGTAATTGGCTAGCTGCCTAGTGCGCGCTGTCCGGTAAACGCTAAAGTCACAGAGTTGACAGGAAGGGGCGGAGTTTATTCAAATTCTGAGGATCATGACATTACAAACCCATGATGAACTGTAGTTTCTTTCAGCCATTTATTGTAGTCCTTAAAAAGCGCTTTCGCTTAAAAAGAATATCTCCCGTTGCCGTGAACGTTGAGCGTTGTAAGTGCAGATATTGTTTATGCTCAAACAGCAACATTACACACTAACTAAAGTTGAAAAAGTGAAATTGCCTAATAAATGTATTTAAAGAGAATGTATGGATGGACAAATTAACAGATGGATGGACAAATTAACAGATGGACGAACAGACTGATGGATGAATGGATGGATAGATAAAAGGGCTGCAGAATAAATTTAGCACTGAGCACAAGTGCAGCACTTTTGGACTAAGTAGAATCCAGCTGTTTTAAAGTTTAATTCAAGTTTTCATGGCTTTATTTATCAAAGTGTAAACGTGTGCATGTTTAAATTTTGTTTAATAGAAGCCGTTTAATTGTGCTGTGGTTCTGGAGTGAGACCTGATGCTGTAAAAGCACAAATGTGTGTGTGGAAGTGTGCGACTGTTCACCTGCTGAGCTGCAGAAGTGTCTTAGTAAGCACAGGCGCCAACTCGCACATTCCCGCTGGTCTTTAACTTCTAACAGGGGCTCGTGAAGTGTGCCTCGCACCCAGAAACTACTGTTTGACACCCGCATACACGTGCGCACACAAACAGCCAACACACACTTCACAGGGCCAATAAACAGACTCGAACTACAACACACAGCATGAACGCTATATATGTATCTGCAGACATATGCAGTTTTAATTGTTTGTTACCTGTCAGCCTGGCTTTATTTTATAAAATGGCTCAGTGTGAGCTCAGATCTTGGCACTGTTTTTTTCCTAGAACAGAGAAGCTGGATGATCTAAAAGCAACAGTGCAGGTCTTTTGTCATCAACAACCAAGCTAACAATTATGGGTTGTAAGAGCATATCCCTAATGTTTCCATTAAATAACAAAAATGTTAAAAACTTTATTTTGGTAGTTTAAGAAATGTTTAAAATCCCATTTTTTAGGTGTTGTATAAACATCATTGCATGGTTATAAGAACATTATTCAAACATTTTTAGGTCTGTAATGTTTTTAAACCTTACGCTAACTACTTACAAATAATGTTTGTGAAATATGTATATATTAAATAAGGTTAAATAATGTTCTACTAATGTTACTGTATGTAGAATATTACTGTATGGGGTTTACCGTTAGTTAAATGCCCCTCAGACTGCAAGGCCCCTTCATAACAAGGCAGCTGTATGATACCTGCTTTAAAGGGTTTGTGTGGAGCGCCTTGGGCAAGCACAGCCGAATGAAACATCTGTCTACAAGCTGCGACAAGTGGAGGAAGAGACAGTGGTGTGTTTAACCTCTCAAATGGGTCCATCTTTCCTATGAAGAAATATGAAACAAATTCATCTGGGCATCTAATCATCTAATCATCAAAGCTTTTTAATGCATGTGGGTCAGTAACATCAGCTGTAGTGACTGCACTAATTATCTCAGCTTTGCTTCTGCTTATTCTGAGCAGTCATAATAATCATATTAGAGTATCATATCGCCATAATAACATTTAATACATTCATAACCACATAACTTCAAACAGCATGAACCCACCTAACAGGGAACATTCTCAGAACATTTTCTAAAGTTCTCTAATGTTCTCTCAAAGTTATCAAAGAAGTTCTTGCAGTAGCAAGTTTTTTTAATGTTATATATGATATATCAAAAATGTTTTTCTTCAGTTGTTAGTGGAACATTTTAAAAATGATACAAAATAAATGTTTGGATAGCATTCTTATAGCCAAAAAATTAAACCTGGACTGGACATTTTGAACATTCCTAGAACATATAAAATAACATTTCTGACGTTTTTGTTACTTAACGAAAATGTTAGGGAAACGTTTTTACAACCTAAAATTGTTAGCTGGGAACAGGGACATGCTGATGTAATTCAATCTCAGTAATGAATGACATACCAGGACACAGTGTTTGTAAATGTTACTTTCCCTGCAGAGCTGCCACAAGTCTTAGATGCTAGAAACTCCGGCAGAAGATGAGCAGCCTCAGGTGTGTTTCATTACAGCTTCATTACCTGCTCTGCTTGTTCCTCCCCTGCAGATGTGTGTAAACTGTGTGCTGTGAATGATGTATGAGTGGCTTCCGTTCATAAAAGCATGCTTTTAAAGAGAGGCACCGTTTGGTTCAGGCGGTCAGCGAGGACAGCTACAGTATACTCATTAGGACCTTTTTTATGAAGGGAGATGAAAAAGCAGCTGTTGTCAGAAGATCTGTAAGCCTTCTGCACTATGTCATTCTCATAGTCATGTTATAAACTTGAACAGTATGGTGCTGTAGTTTGTTGTGGGTGGTTGCCAGGGTGTTGCTATGCAGTTGCTAAAATGATTGGTGGTTAGTATATTGCTATGCAGTTGCTAGGGGGTTCTGTGTGGTTTCCAGGGCATTGTCAGGAGGTTGCTAAGGTGTTTTGGGTGGCTGCCGCTGTGTTGCTAGGTGGTGGTTTATTTGGTTTATAAATAACAGGCCAGTTTATTTTATCACTCAAGCACATGCTTACAGTGTAGACCAAACTTTCTTCCTAACCTAGATTTACAGTCACATCACATACAGTCATATTTGTCAGGGTGACTCCTGCCTCTCAGTTCTGACCACTCCTCAGTCCATCAGTAATTCTCATCAGAGAAACGGCCTGTCGTCTGCAAACTCCATCAGCTGTTATTGTGTCATCATACGGCAAGAGCAAGACACCAGCAAATAAAAGGAGGAGAGCAACAAAAGCTGATGGAGACGAAAAGAAAGGAGAGAAAGTGAGAGAACTAACTAACCTCGTTTCTCCATCCAGTGGAACTCCACCCATAATCACTAGCTGACCTCTACTAGAGTCTGACCACAGAGCTACAGATCACAAAGACCAGCGTCAGGCGAGGAGGTTCTTAAAATGCCAGTTGCTATTTCGATGCTGCGCTTTTCCACCACTGCAACTCTGTAAACCCTGTGAACGTTCAGACATGTTCACCACAGACAGTAAAGAACTCGAAAGAAGGCGTGGCCTAAAAAATGACTGGAGCTTTTTACGTTTTCTGTTGCTTGTGGATGATTAGAGACGGTCCCTAAACTCATCATAAGTTGAGCAGTATTTATTAGGTATACAGTAGATAACAAAACGCATGTTTATCATTTTCATGAGAAGACCCAGTTACTTTCAAAGGCTTACCCAATTTTGGCAATTTGTTACGCTGGATTGGGAGAAACAGGGATCAAATAACTATTTCTTTTCTTCCATTCCAAAGATTCTCATCTGCTTTTCTATTTTAGCAGAATTCCTGCTTTAGTCTCTGGTGGACCGGCGTTCCTGAGCCGGGAATCTTTCCATGGTATCTGAATTGAACCTACATTTCAATCAATGCCTCAGAAGAGCCAGCAGATAAAGTTCCTAATTTCTTCAGAACTACAGATTAGATTGTGTGTATCCCACCTGCCCCATAAGAACATTCACTTTAAAGACTTTCACACATGCCCAATCATATAATGTTATTTGCATAGTTGCATAAGTTTATTTGCATAAATGTTGCCTGTTACAGAGCAAACACAGTATGGCCAAATCCTCCCAGCTAACAGGGAACATCTCAGAACGTTGACTAACGTTCTCTCAAAGTTCTTCTAAAGTTCTCTCAAAGTTATCAAAAGTGCTTGCAGTAACATTAATAATATATCAGAAACTTTATTCTTAAGTGGAACATTTTAAAAACAATTCTATAACTTTCAAAGTAAAATTGTTATTGTTTTTGTAACTAATGGAAATTCTAGGGAAATGTTCTTACAACCTAAAATTGTGTTTAACTGCCTCTTTTGAAGGCCACTCACAAATGCAGCGCCTTTATTTATCCATAGTGCAGTTCATTCTGCATGAGCCCTTTTTGTTATAGTCAATAAAACACGAAGATGCAATTACGCCTACGATTCTAAAATGAATACAGCTTGACCCCAATGGTGTGTAACATGAAAGGACGTTAAACTAAGAAGCATATCATAACATACAAATTGACTCAAAGCAAGCTGGCAAAAACAGAGCGATCAAATGTGCGTTCCCCAAACAAATGACATTGTTGTCTTAACAGAAGCCAGCGTGCGTTTTAAGCGTGCATGTTTAAGCAGCCTGCGTCCTTTAATTGGCGTTTTGGAGCAACTTCCAGAACATTCCACAAAGCATACGGATAAATTTAGATTTAGCTTGTAGTTATTTACTACAAACAGTTCAATCTATATTGTAATATGTGGTTTCCAAATGTCATTGAACTCCGTTAGGCCTGAAAGCACCTTTCAGAGAAACCAAAAAACGGGCTTTGAAGAATCAGGCTGAGAGGAAAACAGTCCTAACTACACATATCACAAATTTTAATGCAAATAAACTAATGAGTGTCTGTACATGTGTGTGAACTAGTGTACGTGTGTGTGTGAGAGAGTGAGTGTCTGTACATTTGTGTGAACGTGTGTGTGTGTGTGTGAGAGAGTGTGTGAGAGAGTGTGTGTGAGAGAGTGTGTGTGCAGATATGTGTGTGTGTGTGTGTGTGTGTGTTTGTGTGTGAGTGTCTGTACATTTGTGTGAACGTGAGTGTGTGTGTGTATGTGTGTGTGTGTGTGTGTGTGTGTGTGTGTGTGTGTGTACATGTGTGTGAATGTGTGTGTGTGAGTGTGTATGTACATGTGTGTGCATGACTGCAAGTCATAAAGAGGATAAGCACTTTCCTGAAGAGCAACAGCTGTGGAGTGACGCTGGTATTTTTGGAGAACAGACCTTCTGCACCATGAAAGTGTGGGGAGGGTCACAACACCTGTTTGCTCAGGACAGACACCCACCTATCAAAGCACAGAGTCTCAACCATACAAGACTGAGTTTAACCATCCCATATATGATACTGATGTAATGTTGAGGGGCCAGTAGCTCCTCATCACATATGACCCATTTGTATAATTTCAAAGCCAGTCAGATCTCATTTAAGATCAGTTTATCAGACCACTGAAAAGTTCTTCTTTCTCCTTCCGTCTTGCTGTTTTCTCCAGGTCTCATCTTTAGAAGCTGTCTGTGCTGTGTTGTGCTTGGCTCTTCTCTGCAGCGGCTCATGCTGCGTTTGGACAATGTGTGAGCTCCCAGAAGGCTTTGCACTCCCAGGCTAAACACTAATACTTCTGCTTTTTTCCATCCGCATCCATTTTCATAAATTTTCAAGTCTGCTTTGGCCAGTGCTGCATATATCTTTATTTATAGTATTTAGACAGATGACAGGGCCATGTGAAGACAAATTTCTGAGCATTTAATAACAAATGGCTATATATGCTATGACAAAAAATGCCAAATATACTGTACATGAAGGCAGAAAACAACCCTTTTTATCTTTAACATTTACTTACAAAATATAAAGATTGTATGTGAATTGTGTAAAAATGAGATTCACTTCCTTGTTGAGAGTCACTTCCTTGTCATTTTAATGCAGTATTTCATTAAAAAAGCAAATCAAAATTATGATTAATGGAAACTGAGCATCAAGTTATTTTTATTTTTAAACGTTCAAAAACTAAAGGGCCACTATATGACCACAAATTGTAGGTCTGCTTCTATGACTTGTATGGATATATATATAGAGAGTTTGTTGATTGTGTGTTTGTTGTTTAGAAGGATAATCTTTGCAAGCTTTTGGCAACTGTCCTGTTTCATTTCTATGCTTATATCTGATATATTTTTGGTTACTATTTTTGTTCAAATTACCAGACAGGGGGAAACTAATAAGCAGGAAAAAAAAGTGATTTTTTTGTGGATTTGCAGAGATCACATCGAATCATATTAATCTGGTGCACATTATAAAACAACAAAATAATTATCTTACAGTTTAATTATGGCTCTATTCCGAGTTATTCTTTAAATCCTTAACATTTGTATAGACGTGTGCTAAATTATTGTACAAATATGTACAAATTATGTACAAATAACCTAAAGAACTTACATGTCTGTATATTCACACGTTGCACTGGATGACAATAGCTGACACAGTTATGCACTTGCCAAAATCAACTCTGAAATCAACCTTATAATAAACCTTATAATAATAATATCAGGCTGTATTATTTTTATTATTTCAAATGCGCATTTATTCCTTTATAAAACGCCTTGTGCCGTGCTGCTGACATCTGAGGGTCATTGTGTCTGAACGCACAGCCCTATATGCACCTGAAAGCGATGAGGTGGCGTTTTCTCTCTCTCTCTCTCTCTCTCTCTCTCTCTCTCTCCAGGCTCCTTCATCTCCATTATTATGAGAGGGATCATGAGGCAGTCCCAGCTCTTGGATGGGAAGCTGGTATGGAGATGGAGAGAAAGGGGGGAGCCTGAGCTGGGATTGGACAGATCCAGAGGTGCGACGCGTCTGCGGAAGAGAGATGGAGCCGCTGACGGTCCAGATCCCAAAACGAAGGCAAGCTGAGCTGCGTGGCTTCAGGATGCGCACCTTTAACAGCATATTCCGCTATTGGTTTCCATTATTATCACCGATGTTGTTGTTTCACTTTTATTAACGAAGAAAGAGCGCCCATACCGAATATATCATCACAAATATCTCCCAATGTTATAGCCCAACAATACAAACGTTTCCCGAACCTTTATTTTAATGGCACAATAAGACATTCAATAAATATGCAATGCATACATACTTTTCAAGGATAAGACATGCTTTTCATTTCAAACCATCTCACACAAGCCCACAGTCAGTTTTCAACATCTGTTACTGCTTTAATTATAACTACAAAAGTCAATAAAAAAACGTATAGAAAACTTCTTTTGCAGAAATAAGGCGTCACTCGAGCCTTGAAGTTTAGTTAAAAAAACACCGTGTCGTCCTCATCTGCAAGAGCGTCGTGGAGAGATTGTGTTTTGTTTGGTAGAGCAAATAAAGAAAAATAAAGAAAAAAGCCCTGAAATAAAAAGTCCGGAGATGTGCCCGCAATACAGGTGGTCGAGTTGGCACACAACCTATAACATAAACCCAAAGACGTTTGGAGAGCAAACGCTCACCTTCTTATTAGGAGATCAGGTTTCTTCAGATGTTGGGTGAAGGAGTTTTGAAGACAGCCCCTCCGTCCGGTGAAGGAGGGACGCTGTTGTGTTAAATGTGAACATGCTGGAGTTATCTGGTGCCTCCCAGAAAGTTTGGGATATAAAAACCAGGAGCTGGAGCTCGTTTAGGCAGTAGGGAGTTTCTACTGGGGTCTAGATTGCAGTCACAGAAGACCGGACCCTACCGTGTATGATTGGAGTCTAAAGGAAACAAAGAACTTCCCTCGCCTCAAAGAGTCTACATGTCTCATTTTTAGACATGTTCAGCTTTGTGGATATTAGGTTGGCGCTGTTGCTCAGCGCAACGGTGCTTCTGGCAAGAGGACAAGGCGAGGATGATCGTGAGTATTACTTTTATCCAAACCTTTGAAACATGGCTGGATGGTTGCAAAAGATGAGGCGATGGTGTGATGCTGAGAAGGGAGATTCAGTGTGAAACTTTCCTATTCTGTGCGTTTACCGTGAGCGCACATTGACATTTTCTGGGATGGGAGGGCAGCACTTGGACGTGCATTAGATCTGTTGGGCCTTTTCAGATTGTGCTTGCGGGAACCTTTGGAGACAAGCTGGCACAGGTTTTGAGGTTCTCCTCCACGAGAAGTTTGTTGTCCTAAAGTTCAGCTGCTAGACGAGAAAAGCAGATAGGGAAGCTGAGATACTTCAAATCCTGCGTAATTTGCACGATTTATATTGGTTTTGGATTTAAAAATTAGATGCAGCAAGATGCATCTTAAAATATGCATTCGTTTACATGCAGTTCATTGCTTGGGGCAAATGTAGGCCATTTGGTAAAGAAAAACTCTCGTAAAAACGCTCTTGAATTCATTCTCGAGCTGAACAAAATTTGGGAGACATGTATGGAAAAAGTTTTTCCTCCCAGACATGAAGGATGATCTCATTCCTGGACTGGCATTTGGAGCATCCAAACTGGATAATGAGGCCAGCTAACTGCATTAATACAAAACGTCCTGATCTACTTAATCATAAGAAATATGAACAATCATATTCCATATTCGTTTACATTTAATTTTACAGATCTGTCATTTTACCAGTTGAAGAGGTTCAGACAGTATCACTGCGCCACCCGGTGGCTACATACACAATAACATCACATTTAGACAATCCCCAAAACGGTCCCCCCACCCCTTTCGCTTTTTTTTATTATCATGATTGAAAACACATGCGAGATTTCCACTTTAGGAAAACTTTAGTCGCTGCCAGGCCGACAGTTTTCAATTACCTCATGATGGACGGTCAGCTTCAGCGGACGTGGAAACTTTTTCTCAGCCTTTTTCCCTGAATGCTGAAATTTGGGCTTGGCAGCACCGCGCCACCTAGAGTTTATATAGAGACCAACACATGCAATAAAAAAGCGCACGGAGACTAAATGTTTCACCCATCAAAACGTCCGGCTTCATTACAATACTTTCACATCTTTAACACATCCATTGCTACACCAGAGTCAAATGATTGTTAAATCACAGACGGCCAAATGAAGTGCACATAAATCGTGCGCAAAAAAGAGAGATCCAAGCCCTAATGTGGAAACGCATCGCACCTTTATAAACCTTTATTTCACATTATTCAACTCTGTCACTCGTCTGCGCAGGCACAGGCAGCAGCTGCACATTGGACGGCCAGGTCTACAATGACCGGGACGTGTGGAAACCGGAACCGTGCCAGATCTGCGTCTGCGACAGCGGCACCGTTATGTGCGACGAGGTGATCTGCGAGGATACGAGCGACTGCCCCAACCCGGTGATCCCCCACGACGAGTGCTGCCCCGTCTGCCCAGACGACGGTACGACGCCCTCATTCCCCGTTTCGCTTTCTTTTCACCGAGGAAACTCCCTTTAAAAGTCCTGGGAAAACTCGTAGTCTGGATCCATAACATTTACTTCCCTTTCGGATGTTTCCCACCTTCCAGCGTTAATGGTTCATTACTGGATTAAATATTTTGCTCTCGCACCCTGATCCATTGGCCCAGTAGGCCAAAGTCAAGGGCCACTTTAACTGGGGAAAAAAAACACACACAAACACGCACACTGAAACTATACTGACATTATTTTTGCGGATGATCATTTTCTGCTTTAATGTGGTAGTAATTTGTCTTTCTGTTTCTTTGTGTTTTATTTTTCCTCACCTTTATAGATTTCCAAGAGCCCAGTGTTGAGGTAAATGTTGTTCCACTTTTATTAGACTCTGAAATAAGTTTATATTATAACAGATATTGCTGATTTCTTAGAGGAATCATATTAATTAATAATCAAATAGTCAGTAAGAACTAGGTGAGCCATGCAGAAGGCTTACTTATAATTCATTTAAACTGGTTAAAAACATATATCTGATGACCTGTGAGTGAATAAATCAGTTTATAAACTCTGGATTCATCGCTCTCTTTCAGGGACCAAAGGGCCCTACCGGTGAGAAGGGTGACAGGGTAGGTCTATGTTTCTCTCTTTTGATTAATGTGTTTATCATTTATTGCGACATTAATAAGGTTTTTGTTTACTTGTTTATATCCTCATGTTCCTGGAAACAAAAATTTAGTTTTAAATTAGTTCTGCACAGAGAGGAAGAGTTTCCCTTTCTGCTAACTTGCGTATTTGTAGTTCCTCAAATTTTAAAGCTTACCTCCAGATGTGAAGTCAAACAGGCTGTGCTTTTAACCTGGTTGTATTGAGACTCAAGTTGTTTTGTGGGTGAGCTTTCTCAGGCTCTTCGGTTGGTGCATTTAACCCTTATTTGATATGATAAGAGTAAAAATCATAAGTGCTTTTAAGTCTAAATACACAGGGTGTGTCAGCACTGAGTATTTATGTATTAATGAAACACACTCCTGCTGTCTTCATAGCAACAAAATGGTCATACACAAGCCCATGCAGCTGGTTTAGCTTGTTTTGTATATGTGATTCAGTTATAATGAAGCATGAGGAGATGATCTGAGCTGTTTTTAATGTATAGAAATGGCATATGAGCTGCATATCAACTCATTGTTGTCCACTAAGTATATCTGTAACAAGTAAGATGGACTGATTTATCAGTGTGGTACATGATGTTAAACTATAAGGCTTTTGCTTGGCTGTACAAACCTGTCTTTTACCCAATGTAACATAATCCTCATTCACTCATGATATCTCTTCTCTCTCTATGAAACAGGGTCTTCCTGGGCCTCCCGGTAATGATGGAATCCCAGGACAGCCTGGCCTTCCCGGGCCTCCAGGCCCCCCTGGACCTCCTGGACTTGGTGGAGTATGTATCACACCCTAAAGAGAAGAAAATACCAAACCTTTCCAACAAGCAAATAAAAAGCAGCGCCTTTAGGCCTAGTGCAAATCTTCTAGAGTGTCTGTCCCCCACTCAGTGATCTAAGTAGAGCTTCAGGCCACAATCTGAAATATAAGACCACATTTTAAGGGCCTTAGAGGTCAGATTTCAGCACCATTATGGCGGACAGCGCCCTGAGGCCAGTAGCCATATAGCTGTACGCAGGCATTGAGATAAACCCTAGAAAATGTATAGTTACAGTAAAGTTATAGTACAGAGGGCCTCGTCTTTGCTTTGTGCATTGATTTACTTTGTTTCTTCTTGTTTCTGCACAGAACTTTTCTCCTCAGATGTCTGGTGGCTTCGATGAGAAATCTGGAGGAGCAATGGCTGTCCCCGGCCCCATGGTTAGCATACACGCTAACATAACCATTTTCCTTATACATATACACACATGCAAACATTTTTCAGTCCCCTGGCTGATGTAAAGATCAGTTCAGTCTGTTTACAGTAGGCAGACGTATATAATATAATGTCTATAATAAGACAGGACCCAAACAACATAACCAGACTTGCATTTTAAACAACCTTTATACAGGCCATTGTATAGACCAGTGGCTCTCATCAGTTTACAGTTACAGTTTTTACAGTTTACATTTGCAGGTGTACTGACTGTATCTCTCCTTTCTTTTACAGGGACCCATGGGCCCCCGTGGACCTCCTGGAGCTCCCGGACCATCTGTGAGTATTTTCTAACAATTCTTTAAGTGTACTTACCATCTTTGCATATTTTTTGGCTTTTGACCAATTACACACTGCAATTTCATATCAAAATTCATATTTAAGATATTATAATACGAAGATTTTGTGTACCATAGAACAGTAGAAGGCACACAATTCTTCTTCCAGGATCTTCAAGGTTTCTTCTGCAATTCTATTTATCTCATGTATAATCTAATTATGATTGTCTTTACAGGGACCCCAAGGTTTCACTGGTCCCCCTGGTGAGCCTGGTGAGGCCGGTGCACCTGTGAGTATATAAACTGATCAGTTTGATCAAATCAAATACACACTTCTGTCCCCACAAACGTTACACAACCTCACACAACCCTTCCAGTGACTTGCAGTGTAAGAGTTTAATATAACTCCACCCCACCTGCATTTTTGACATGGCTGCAGTTTGATTCATAGAGGTCAAATGAGGTCAAAATAATGTTGAATAATGACCTACAACCAATAAATAAATAAAATGTAATAAATAAATAAACCAATACATTTTTTCAAAGAGTGGGTGCATGAGATCCAAACTAAAACTAATTAAAGTACCTTTTAACCTTAAAACTTTACTTACACAGTGTGTGTGCATGCCCATACAGGCAGAGATGTTTTTTCAAACCTAGCTTTAATGCTGTTGTCCTTGCTTTAGGGTGCAATGGGTCCCCGTGGTGCTGCTGGCCCCCCTGGGAAGAATGGAGAAGATGTAAGTAACCCACAAAATTTAGCCTTAACTTTAATATATTGTTTTATTATAGAATAGAAACGTGTGCCACACTTGAATTTGATGGAGCTCTTACGCTTCTAATAGATCCTAACGTTTTGTATTTCCGCTTCCTTTCCTCTTGTTTTCCTCTGACTTTGTAGGGTGAATCCGGCAAGCCTGGTCGCCCAGGTGAGCGCGGCCCCTCCGGCCCACAGGTGAGAGTTTGCTTCCGTGTTTGATTCCCAGTAAAATGGAAAAATACTGTATATGTTTAAGGTATATATCTATATATCTAAATCTATATGTTTATGTAGGGTGCTCGTGGATTCCCTGGAACCCCTGGACTTCCAGGCATCAAGGGACACAGAGTAAGTTCTCCAGGAAATATTTCCTTCAGCGCTGTGATGACTATGGACATCTATCCACATAACTTCAGTCTTTATGCTTTTCTCTCCTCCTCAGGGATTCAGCGGTCTAGATGGAGCTAAGGGAGATTCTGGCCCTGCTGGACCAAAGGTGAACTGGACATTTTGAAAGAATGTCATACTTTAACATAAAGTTCACATTTAACAGACCACTAAACATGCTGGTTTGTCCATTAGGGTGAGGCTGGTTCCCCAGGTGAGAACGGAACTCCTGGTGCCATGGTAAGTATCAGTTATTCCACCCAGTTATTATTTAAGCAGGGCATCCGTGCAATTTTGCACAGTCATTTTCTGTCCGAGCTTTTGATGTTTGTAGTCCATTCTGACTTTTATAAACTCTGTTACCCAGGGTCCTCGTGGTCTGCCTGGTGAGAGAGGCCGTTCCGGTCCTCCTGGTGCTGCTGTAAGTAACTGTATTATATGTAAAGATGACACAGAGTAGCTCTACAGTATGTTCCTTGCTAACTAGAGACATGCTTACAACAGACGTGCGTATAAAAATACGACCACACAAAGTATTTCATCTTAGTCTGTCTTCTTTGTCTAATGGCATTTAGATACACTATAAGTTTTAAATGGTTTTCATGCTTTAATATCATCCCTCCGATATACTATGAAAGCACAGTTTTTTATAAATCCTTTACCTCAATCCTGTTCTTTATAGTGCACAGATTAGACCTTGTAATATTTAAATGATGAATGAATTGCTATAGTGATGATCTCCGTTATGGCTCTGAATGATCCCAGTTTCTTTATATTGCAGGGTGCTCGTGGAAATGATGGTGCCGCTGGAGCCGCTGGACCACCTGTAAGTGACAAAATGAAACCAATATTATGAAAATCTCCACAAATACACACTAGAACCTTATTGTGAAACCACTTGATTTAAATCAATACAACAAATGAAAAAGGAAATGATCTCAGTATAGTATCTTTCTCTCTTTACTTTTTAGGGTCCAACTGGCCCTGCTGGTCCCCCAGGATTCCCTGGTGGCCCTGGATCTAAGGTAAAAAATTTCCTTTCAATTGTTTTCATTATGATCACACAGATTTGACCTTCACACCACGAGATAGCACTCATTGAAACATTTGATTCAGATGTTCGTGGTTTTGTTAAATTAAAACGTTTTAACCCAATTTGATGTGTTGGTCATCTTAAACTGTTAATAGTGCTAACAGGGCAAAGCATACAGTCTAGATTAACTTAAAATAATTTATTAAAAGTTAATAATATTATTAATGTTTAATACATTATATTACTTTTTATTATATTGTTTTTATTAACACCAATAATTTATCAGTAATACATATTAATAATGAGATTACATTTTCCACATTGAATATACAGAAGACTACAAAGCCCCAATAAAACACAATAAAAACAGCAAAACAACATGGCATACACGTAAACAACATGACATAAAAACTTAGACTCCAGCAACATATAGATACAGATCATCTTTTTATTTTCATTTATTTGTGAACTCATTCTACACTCTTAATTTACATTGAGGGTTGAGATGCTTCCTATAGATTAATGGTTATGTTGACAGGTATGTTATGTTGACCCCTAACCTTGCATCTCACTCTTCTTCTTTGCTCTGTCCAGGGAGAGGCCGGTCCTCAGGGAGCCCGTGGTGGGGAGGGACCCCAGGGGGCCCGTGGTGAGCCTGGTAACCCTGGACCTGCTGGTGCCGCTGGACCCGCTGTAAGTGAATCTTTTTGGAATATCATATTTTCCATCTGATATATATATATATATTTTTTCTAAAAAAAATGACTTTTTGCAATTCTGTCCTGACTTCTTTGTCTATTTTGTTTTCCTTCCACTGTAGGGTAACAACGGAGCTGACGGTGCCCCTGGCCTCAAGGGTGCTCCTGTAAGTATCATTTCAGCCTTTCAACAAATTTCCAATCTCAGCCTTTCAACAGCCTTTTTAAAACAAATCTTTACCAACAAATTTCTTTGATCACTTCATCTGTAAGCCCACAAATGTTTCATTTGAATCTAGACCTTTGATGTAAATTAACCTTCACATCTTTGTTTCTCTCGTTGTTACTCCCCACTGCTGCCACCTGCAGGGCGCTGCTGGTATTGCCGGTGCTCCTGGTTTCCCTGGACCTCGTGGTCCTTCTGGACCTGCTGGAGCTGCTGGTGCCCCTGGTCCTAAGGGTAACACCGTAAGTGTCACTTTCTTCAGAATTTATTTTGTTGTGCACAATATGCTTTTGATTTAAAAGACTGAGAGAATTTGAAATTAAAATTCATCTAGTTACCTTGCCTACTTCTATTAATTGCTTTGTTCTGATGTTTTGTTGCTTTGTTTTAATGCTTTGTTTTAATGTTTTGTTTTGTAGGGTGAGGTTGGTGCCCCTGGTGCCAAAGGAGAGTCTGGTGTCAAGGGAGAGTCTGTAAGTATAAACTTTTAAATTATGATTCTTATCATGCAACTTTGTCAAAACATTCTCCAAGTTTTTGTCCATTTTGGTGTCATCTCACAAAGCACCTACATTTCAAGCTGCTGTTATAGTTCCTAACCCTTTTGCTGTCCTCTCGCATGCTTTCCCAGGGTGCCCCAGGAATTCAGGGTCCCGCAGGCCCCCCTGGTGAGGAGGGAAAGAGAGGAGCCCGCGGTGAGCCCGGTACTGCAGGTGCCCGTGGACCCCCTGGAGAGCGTGTATGTACCCATTTTTAACCTATCCAGATATTCTAAGAGAGTTTTAGCTAAGATTATGTATGGAGACTTAGTTAGATGTCCTCTTATAAAATTTCAGTCCCATTCATACATAAGGTTCAGTCCAACACACAAGAAAGATAAATAAGTCTGAGACAATGGCTGAGCTTTAATAACCACAACTATCACACGTGTCTTTGTGCAGGGTGCTCCTGGTGCTCGTGGCTTCCCTGGTGCTGATGGATCTTCCGGTCCTAAGGTAAGTCTTCAGAAGATACAGAAAATCCATTTGAGATTCTTAATTTGTCACATTTCCTTAATTGTAAATTGTGCCTGTGTATTTGTTTTGTATAACAGGGAGCCCCTGGTGAGCGTGGAGGCCCTGGAGTTGCCGGACCTAAAGGAGCCACCGGTGAGCCTGGTCGCAACGGTGAACCTGGCATGCCAGGATCCAAGGTGAGAAAGTTGGCATCAGAAAGAATGCTGTTTACCATTATGCACTGGCTTCATTAATTGTGTGTCACTAAGCACAATTTAAACTCACCCCGCATTTACAGGGTATGACTGGTAGCCCTGGCAGTCCTGGACCTGATGGCAAGACTGGACCTGCTGTAAGTTCTGATTTCTTTGTACAATACAATTCTCCATAATGGCAAAAAACGTCCAACTGATAAGCCACCTGGTACCATTACTGACTGCTGCAGTAGACAAAAATCATTCACTTTCAGCTGCATACTTCTGCACTACCAGACCTAGAACTAATGTTTTAACCTCTGTTGTGCATGCTGCACATCCAGAGATTTACACAAGGTGGATGAGGTTTACAAAGCTCACAGGCCTTTTTGTTTTTTCTGACAGGGATCTTCTGGACAAGATGGCCGCCCTGGACCACCCGGCCCTGCTGGAGCTAGAGGACAGCCTGGTGTCATGGGATTCCCTGGACCCAAGGGTGCTGCTGTAAGTGCTTTATAAACTCACTCACTTCTGAAAACTTGTCTGGTGAAAACTTGTCTGGTCTGGTCCTGAATTTTGTCAGTGATATAGCCGGATTATTTAACCAGCAGTATTCTAAATACTGAATCCATAGCCAAAATGTAAATAACCTGACCCTGACAGTTCATAAAAAAAACTGAGATCAGGTTTTGAGCAGTTGTTATACAAAGCTTGATGTTGTTTATTTTTGTCCTTGTACAGGGTGAAGGTGGCAAACCTGGTGAGAGGGGTGTGATGGGACCAATCGGTGCCACTGTACGTTTTTCCCAGCACTTTAACTCTTTAGGTGTAGAGTGTTTTGCTCCAGGCCTTATTTTTTGTATTGTGTGCTGAACTGTAGGGTGCTCCTGGTAAAGACGGTGATGTTGGTGCACCTGGTGCTCCTGGACCTGCTGTGAGTAGAACTTCCAAAATCCCACAATGGTTTCTAGTCACCTAAACATTCAGTGTGATTATTAACAGCAGCCCTGCTAACACATAATAATCATATAACTTGTCTCATCACAATTAATGGCTAAAATTATCTAATGGCCACAGATAATAATGGTGTATGATTATTCTAATATTTCACTTGGGCTCTTCTGAATAGGGGCCTGCTGGTGAGAGAGGTGAGCAGGGAGCTGCTGGCCCACCTGGATTCCAAGTATGTGTGTTTAATTCCATCTACTGAAAACACGGTGCATCTGCTGTGGATTTTAAGATCAGTATCCTCAAGTCTTTGTTGTGCATCCAATTGACAGGGTCTGCCTGGACCTCAGGGTGCAACCGGTGAGCCTGGCAAGTCTGGTGAGCAGGTAAGTTAGTAGCCTGTTTGTTTATGCAGAACAAGCTGTGCTGTGTACACATCATACTTCAAAATCTAACTTTCTGTAACACCTAAAATGATGAAGATGCTTATAAAAGTGAAGTGTTAATGATGATGACAATAATAGGGCACTATTAGGTAACCCTGGGCATACTTAGTTTTTAAAACATAGATGCAGAAAGGTCTGCTATATTTATGTATGAAATTTGCATAGGATTCCCTTGAAATTCACTCCCTCGACGTAGTCCCCCTGAGCTTCCTGGCTCAATGGGAAACTGTACATATGATGGAAAATGTAGCCTCCCATGTTTTGTTCACATGATACAGGCTCATTATTATACATCTGTAAACAATAGTGATGAAATCCCTTATCATTGAAAATATGAAAGACACAATCCTAATTTGCTTTCTGTGGCCTATTAAAGGGTCTCCCTGGAGAGGCTGGAGCTCCCGGACCTGCTGGATCCAGAGTGAGTATCTACAGTACATATCACAAAACTTCTTAATGCTTAATTGGCCAAGTACTAAAGGTATCTTTCCCAATTTTTAACCCAGGGTGATAGAGGATTCCCTGGTGAGCGTGGTGCCCCTGGCCCTGCTGGTCCTGCTGGTGCCCGTGGTTCTCCTGGTTCAGCTGGTAACGATGGTGCCAAGGTGAGTCTCACTTGTCCTAACACCATTCTTAGACACCTGTGCTGGTGAAGCTAAACAACTAGCTAAACCCCACCTTCAAAACTGTCAAGAGTAAGTTGTGAGTAGTATTATAGCAAAGATCAACACAGAAATTACTTTTTGCTTTCTTAGGGTGATTCCGGTGCTGCAGGTGCTCCTGGTGCTCAGGGTCCCCCTGGACTTCAAGGCATGCCTGGTGAACGGGGTGCTGCTGGTCTGCCAGGTCTTAAAGGTGACAGAGTAAGTGCTAATGATCAACCACCGTACTTTGCTTACTCTCACTGGACAGGAATAAGCAGTATGCATAGACCTAGACTCCCTATCACACCAGAGATACTTGAATAACCTTACCAACCACTATTTGACCTCTAGTTAAGTGAGGCTCAAGTGTACCACTAAAACAGCAGTGAATATTATGATACGTTCCTGATGAGCTTCTAAACTCAGGTTATACAACAGTCTAAACAATTAAACTATTTCCTAATTATAAACAATGTCTAAGGGTGTTGCTCAGTTTACAAGGCTTGACAAATAAGACCTTGATTTTACAGCTTGTGACCAGACAATACAAGGGCCAGTGGTATTAGATCTACAGCCCAGATCCTCAAAACTAATGGCAAACTCTTAACCTAGGGTGACCAAGGTGCCAAGGGTGGTGATGGTGTCCCAGGTAAAGATGGCATCCGTGGTATGACTGGACCAATTGGACCTCCTGGACCTGCAGGAGCTCCTGGTGACAAGGTCTTAAATATATATTGTTATTGATGATGAAGTCTTACAAAAGGTGAAAGGACTGTTTCGTCATGTTTTCTGTTACTTGTATCTTAATCCAGGGAGAGACTGGTGCTCCTGGACTTGTTGGACCTACTGGTGCCCGTGGACCACCTGTGAGTATGATCCATAAAAGTATTTTAGGGAACAGCTATACTGAAGAAACAAGGACAAGTTGATGAAAGCAAGTTTTTTTAGGAAAATGACCTGATGACCTCATCTGTTCTATAATTACATCTAGGGTGAGCGTGGTGAGTCTGGTGCTCCTGGACCTGCTGGATTTGCTGGACCTCCTGTGAGTACATTAATCTCAATATAACTTTGTTTCAAAGATCACAGGTCTATTCCTTGTTCAAACATCTAATTTCTTTTAAACAGGGTGCTGATGGTCTTCCTGGTGCCAAGGGAGAGCCTGGAGACAATGGTGCTAAGGGTGATGCTGGTGCTCCAGGACCTGCAGGAGCAACTGGTACCCCTGGACCTCAGGTGTGATCATCCTCTGTACCACAGTTTGGGAACAATGGAGACAGTTTGCTTAGACTTTTGTCAGCTGCTAGTCCAAAACAGATGTTCAAGCATGATGCCCATCTTTGTTTCAAATATACACTGATGGCTATATATACTATATATACTATACTATACTTGGCTTTATAATATAAAATGAACTCACATAATAATCTGGGTTTTCTAAACAAATATTGACATGGCACTTTTGAACATTATTTTAAAAAATTGATTTGTTCTATACAGGGTCCTGTTGGTGCTACTGGACCCAAAGGTGCCCGTGGTGCAGCTGGTCCCCCTGTGAGTATGACTTCATTTCATATTCCTGGAGTGATAGACATTAATACTTACCACAACTGAATATGATAATACCTTCTGCTGTTAAAGGCACATAGAACTTACATATCACAATTCACACTTTTCTTTAGGGTGCTACTGGTTTCCCTGGTGCTGCTGGCAGAGTTGGACCTCCTGGCCCTGCTGTAAGAATTTTTTCAGTGCTGATTAAGATCAGCTAACATGTTCCATTCAGACTGGATCTGTATTTTAAGTTTTCACATAACTATCTCTAGACTGTTCTCAGATGTTAGCAAACTTCTATTGGAATATTTTTGGTCTTAGGGTAACGCTGGACCCCCAGGACCTGCTGGACCCTCTGGTAAGGAAGGCCCGAAAGGTAACCGTGGTGAGACCGGACCTGCTGGTCGCACTGGTGAAATTGGTGCTGCTGGACCACCTGGTGCCCCTGGTGAGAAGGGAACTCCTGGAGCTGAGGGTCCTACTGTAAGTCTGTCACATCAATCAATAACATCTTTAATCACAGTTTTAATCACTTAATCTTCCCAGATACATGTGAATGTAACTTTAACATTAGAGAATAAATTACAGTACCTTTTAAATTATAACCAATTCTCTAATTTTACTGTTTACATATCTTCACATTATAAAAGATTGTAGAACCAGTTTGATTGCAGTGACAGGTTAAGTCAACTTTTCAGATTCTTTCCAAAAAGACTGTGAAAAAATCCATTAGTTTGGATTAGATTTTAAATAGTACTACAGATTCTCAATTGAACTGAGGCCACAATCTTGTTGACTAAAAAACAAATCGACAGACTTTTTCTACATGGAAAACCTGTGTTTTTCGACATTTCAACTGGCCCAATATTATATTTGGCAGGCTTCAGGAATGCTTTAAATGGTTCTTTTTGAGTAAAGGTTTGTGTCGCTCTCCCATATAACTTAGTGATAAGTAGAGATCTTTATGTGCTTAACTGACACTTTATTCTCAGCTACTAAGGTTTAATATATAGCCTATATAATATAGATTCCACTTCCTGCTATATATATATACAGAGTCCACACTAGAACATCCAAACACTTAAGAAATTAATTTAGTACCCATCTCTTAATTTATTGCTTTTTTTGCTTACTACTGCTCTTACGTTTTCATGTCCACGGTTGTCTTGATTATTTAGTTGTGAGCCTCTGTTCAATAACTGGAGACAAATAAGGAAACATTCTGGAATTAAAGCATGGTACTAGCAATGCTAACGTCATGGGCTCAGTTCTAAGCAGGCCACTGATATGTGTTAAATTGAATGCACAGTAAATTACTTTGCATTAAAGTGTGTGCAAAATACATAAATGTGAATGCAAAATGATCTGACTAATATCTTTGCTGTTTTTCCTTGCAGGGTTCTTCTGGTATCCCTGGACCTCAAGGTATTGCTGGGCAGCGTGGTATTGTTGGTCTCCCTGGACAAAGAGGCGAACGTGGTTTCTCTGGTCTCCCCGGCCCATCTGTGAGTGACTTGGCTCCCTTGTAATCTCTTTGAGCTCCAGTCATGCACTCATGAGCACTTGTTAGTTTATTCAGCTAGTGTCTACTTCCAAGGGCCTGTCTGAACTTTCTTCATCATGCCATCTAGGGAGAGCCTGGCAAACAGGGACCTGGTGGCCCCTCTGGTGAACGTGGACCTCCTGGACCTATGGGACCCCCTGGATTAGCTGGACCTTCTGGCGAGCCTGGTCGTGAGGTAAGGATACACACCTGTCGCATTTTAGACAAATTTGTTGGTCCTTCTACCTTGACATTTAACAAGCAATGATTTGCTTTATATTAGGGTACTCCAGGTAATGAGGGTTCTGCTGGACGTGATGGTGCTGCTGGCCCCAAGGTGAGCTGAAACTCTTCACAATGCATATACATTACACACTCAGATCCCTGCATCAAACATTAGGCAATTTAACTACCTACTGTGTTAAAAAAGTACTTAAAAGCAATATAAAAAAACATGTTTGGTTTTTTTACGAACCTTTTAATAGTCTTCTTACACTACAAAGAACCTTTTGTGCGACAGAATGGTTCTGTGAATTTTAAAGGTTCTTTATTGAAACATACAGCCCAACGAAGAAGCTTCCAAAAACATTTATTTTTAAGAATGTAACTAAAACAAAACAGTTTAAAGTGCGTCTATTGCAGTCACTAGTTGCTTATCTCTAACAGCACTGTGCTCCCATTACAGGGTGACCGTGGTGAGACTGGCGCTTCTGGCGCTCCTGGTGCCCCTGGACCCCCTGGTGCTCCTGGACCCATTGGGCCTGCTGGAAAGACTGGTGATCGTGGAGAGTCTGTAAGTGTCCCATCTCCATTAACGAACCCACAATATAACTGTTAAATGGTTGAACAATGCATAAATTTACATGTGTTTATTTAGCAGACGCTTTTCCAAAGTGACTTAAAGAGAGAGAGAGCATTTAACATTTTGCCCTAAGAACCAACAATCCAAGATTACAAGTAACATAGTAGTACAGGAGATTAACCACTTTCATTTTTCCTCCCTGTAGGGTCCTGCTGGTGTTTCTGGTCCTGCTGGCCCTGCTGGTCCTCGTGGTCCTGCTGTAAGTTCTTTCTCAAATCAAAAATGCCTTTCCAACCTGGACTGTATGTGCAGCTCATTGTAGACTGAGGTGTAATCTCGTTGTGCAGGGAGCTGCTGGAGCCCGTGGAGACAAAGGTGAGACTGGTGAGGCTGGTGAGAGAGGCATGAAGGGACATAGAGGATTCACCGGAATGCAGGGACCCCCAGGACCTCCTGTAAGTGATTCCATATAATTCATGAGAAATACACCATTAACCTCTAATATAATATCCATAAGTCTGTCAAAGTGTCAGATGGAACCTGTTTTTCTTTATTTTATTTTCATGATTTTCTGTAGGGACACTCTGGAGAGCCTGGACCTGCTGGAGCTTCTGGACCTGCTGGACCTAGAGTAAGTGTTTCCAGAAGTACTTGAGTATAGCTAAGTGTGTGTTGAATTTGGTGTGTTAAAATAAGTTCTTGGCAGTTATATGAAATATGGAATTTTGGATCTTTTTTTGCTAACAATAGGGCCCTGCTGGATCTGCTGGCGCCTCTGGTAAGGATGGTATGAGCGGACTTCCTGGACCCATTGGACCTCCTGGACCCCGTGGTCGCACTGGTGAAATTGGACCAGCTGTGGGTGACTCTTTCCTTTTCTACATGATTATCCACTCAGTAAACAAAGTGTGCACTTTAACCCCACCATATTTGATTTACTCCTGGTTTAGGGACCTCCTGGACCTCCTGGACCCGCTGGACCTCCTGGACCCTCTGGTGGTGGATTTGACATTGGCTTCATTGCCCAGCCACAGGAGAAGGCCCCTGATCCCTTCCGTCACTTCCGTGCTGATGATGCCAACGTAATGCGTGACCGTGACCTTGAGGTGGACACCACCCTCAAGTCCCTGAGTCAGCAGATTGAGAGCATCATCAGCCCAGACGGCACCAAGAAGAACCCTGCACGCACTTGCCGTGACCTGAAGATGTGCCACCCAGACTGGAAGAGCGGTACGTTCAAGCCACTGTCTGCTTTTCTGATTTTTGTATAGTTGTTTTAAATTGCTTGCCTTGCATCAAACTGTATTACATTACCTTGTTGAGTTTAATCCTGGCCCTTCACTTCTCCTACACAGGCGAGTACTGGATTGATCCTGACCAAGGATGCAACCAGGATGCCATCAAGGTCTACTGCAACATGGAAACTGGTGAGACCTGTGTCTACCCAACTCAGTCCAGTGTTCCCAAGAAGAACTGGTACACAAGCAAGAACATCAAGGACAAGAAACATGTCTGGTTCGGAGAGGCCATGACCGATGGCTTCCAGGTGAGGATGTCTCTCGCCATGTCATGAATCAACCATAAAGACCATAAAGTTCCTCTTCATGTGACTATATTATAATATCAGTGATTTGCTCATTTGCTGTGCTTTTCCTCTTAACCCCCACAGTTTGAATATGGTGGTGAGAACTCCAAGTCTGAGGATGTTAACATTCAGCTCACCTTCCTGCGCCTCATGTCCACTGAGGCCTCCCAGAACATCACATACCACTGCAAGAACAGTATTGCATACATGGACCAGACTTCTGGCAACCTGAAGAAGGCTCTTCTGCTGCAGGGCTCTAACGAGATTGAGATCAGAGCAGAGGGCAACAGTCGTTTCACATACAGCGTTGCTGAGGATGGTTGCACGGTACGAAAAACTTCTAGCTTTCTTTCCTTTCTTAATCTTATTTGTGACCATCAACATTATGTATAGTTTACCGCAACATTTTACACCAAATCTGCTGTAAAACTGAAATAACTGCTAATGCGTTACTTTAACTAGAACTGAGAATAATGCAAGGAGATGTGATTTGAAAAAGATTGATTGTTCTTTCAACAATGTTATTTTGTAAAGGCTCTAATTTTGGCCCTCTGTTCCTTTTCTTCTCTTCAGTCACACACTGGTGCATGGGGCAAGACAGTCATCGACTACAAAACAACGAAAACATCCCGTCTGCCTATTATTGACATCGCCCCTATGGACGTTGGTGCACCTAATCAGGAATTTGGCATTGAAGTTGGCCCGGTCTGCTTCTTGTAAAAAGAAATCTGGACTTGAGATTGTTTGTGTGCGTGTGTGTTTTTTCTAGCAATCATCTCTCTAAAATCTTTTCTATGCATTAAAAATTCAAACCCTAGAATTCAATTTGGCTCTCCAGATTGGTCCACTTGCTTAGACCTGCGCTTCAGAAGACAGTGGTTGTGTGTTGTCAGGCTTTTTCTCTTGGACCACTATACTGTCATCAGCCACCCTGAGGATACTTTAGAAGACTCATTTGTTTCACTGGCAACAAGAAAATAATATATACCTGTAAAGTGTAAAATCCCCCTGGAGTTTAAAAGAAACATCAATGATACAAGTGACTTTTTCAACCACTGAGGAAGGACAATGAAAGAGCAAAACCAAATGCTTTGTACCATGTTCAGGTGTTAAATAAATCTGTAAAATGACATTTTAAGCGTCTTTGTGTTATACCCATTAGGACCACCGGGTGCCGAATGCCTCTCAATAGTCACACGCAGTACAGCTAGTAGAAACATGGGGTTCGACTTTGTTTTGATGTCTTATGGCTACCTCAAAAACGAAACCTACAATTCCCAGTGTTGACCATCACCAGGTCAGGATTTTACTTATCAGAAGAGTGGATTAAAGAGCAAGCGACCGCTTTTAAAGGTGCTATTTTCCTCATGAGGTCCTGTTAGTAAGGTACAGAAGAGTTCTTAAAAGTAATGTATATTCGGCGCTTTGCTCTCAGGGCCTTTGGTGCTAAAAAAGCCTAGCATCTTGCTGGTCAGTTGTAACAGATGTGCCTCTCTTTCTAAAGTGTACGCTAAGAGCCAAACAGCAGAGCTTTTGTTCAGAGGCAGTACTGTAGCTGTGATACACACAGTCTTTTCAAGTGCAGAATAAGCAGGTGGAGTCTGTTTTTATTTTCCAAACACCTTTCTGACACTTTTTGGTTGTTGTCTTTTGGTTTCTTTGCAAGATATCCCCTCAATGTTGTCCAGCTACATCCCCACTTCCCTCCCAGAATTCTGTAATAACGATTTGATTTGGAAAAAAGGATAAAATAGAAAAGTCGTAATATAATGAGAGAAGCAGACACACCATAGGGGGATTAAAACAAGAGGATCTGTACCTATTTTGTATATGTATAATAATTTGAGATGTTTTTAATTATTTTGAATGCTGAAATAAAGCATGTTAAGTGGTCGACCTTATGTTTGTCAGAAGTGATCTTGACTCGTCCCTGACTGCCCGATGGACTTGAATGAAGCAAAGCTTGCACCTGTTACAGATGTTTTGACTAAACGGAAGATTAAAGAAAATGTCAGAAACGCTTGTCTTGGGTACTTTTTGGTACTTTTGATTGTTGTTGTCGCAGTTTTTTTCTCACGTTGACCCCAAACAACACCCTCATTGCTTTTTAGTTAGCATGCACTGATGCGTCGTAGTGTGCACTAACCTGATGCAGCCCTGAGGTACTTCTGTCGGTGAAATAACAACATGAAGTGTCTTAAAATCATCACACTCCCGGATAAAGCAGATAATATCGCACAAATAATCCAAAAGGTCTATGGGCGACAGTTCAGCACATGGCGCCCTCAGGTCGAGGTCCCAAACGCCGCGTCGGTCGTCCTGTCACATCCGTAAGCCGACACATCATTTGATGAACTTGATGTTTTCTGAAGCTCTGTAAACATTTAGCTTTTCATTTTATTGTGATATTTGTTTAAAAGTAAGAGTTTCTGAGAGCCTAAACTAAATGTAAGGAGAGCTCTCGGTCGACTGATGGAGGCAGCCGGTGGTGACGGTGGTAATACTGCAGGACACAACAGGGTCATTGTATGGGAAAGGTATGCGAGGTAGTGGGGGGCTTGAATAACTCAAGTTAACTGGATCCATGCCCCCCTTCCTTTCACCGTGTTGAGGAAGAGAGAACCTTGCCAATGTAATAAAGCTGAAATAATATGATTATTATTATTATTATTATACTATAATTAGAAGATGATTCAGAAAACGTTCAAAAATCCCATGGCCGGGGTATCTGCAAGTGTGTCTTGGCCATTGCGTCTTAAAATGTAGTTTTTATTTCTTTAGTCGCCTTTCAACTCCGTATATTCAATATGAACTTTAGCTCTGAATTATTTTTCATACAAACCGGGTAATGCTATTTAACGATTGTGGAGAACAGAAGTCATGGAAACAAAAAGTGCATTTGTAGCCATGCACTTCACACAATGTTAAAATAAAGTCGTTTTAAAAATACAGAAAGAAAACAATTGACATTTTGTTCTCATTTTCCCGTTTTAGGGCGCGTTAATGTGGAAGCGCAGATACGCCCTCTAGTGGCTGAACTAATAAGTACCATTTACCGCTGCGCAAGTAACACAGTCAATTGCCTTTTAAATTCACAACATTTAAATGCAAGTGTCTTAAAACCGCGCTGAAATTGCAGAAAATGTGTATCCAAATACCGAGGGGGAAAGGTAGTTTATATTATGATAGTACATGTTATTTTAATCTACAATTTCTTTTGACCTTTTTCAGTCAACAGAGAACACAACGGAGCGCTCTTGTGGCCAAATCACGCAATTGCACTTAAAAAACTAATATCTGTACTATAATAAAAGGGAAAACAGAGAAATATGATAAATATACGTCCACACTATTATAATGCTGTTTATTAAAGAAATAACAGTATGTGATTGTGTTAATAAAAACACAAAAATGCAACAAACATAAGGTGCTGTTACCCCATTTCCAAAATGTATGACAGTCATGATATTCGCTTTTCGCTTTTAAAATACAATATTTTACAGATCAAACTCGTGAAAACATTAGTTCAAACATTGGTTTCCATCATAACTCAGTGGTACGAGCACAGCATCTCGTGGACGAGCTTTTTGTGAACGCGCGTTTTCTTCGTTTGAACGGGGGCGGGGCTACGACTACAGCTTGTGTAACCTATCCTAACCATTTTAATACACAATATATAATACACAATATACGATTTATAACAACAATGACTTTATACACACACGTTTAAAAGTGTTTTCAGGTCAAAAGTCATTTAAAAGCCATTTCAGGTGAAGGTTTTGGCTTGATCAAACATGGCCGCCCCTGCTGCTGCTTTAAAATCCATCAGTAATGGATTAATAACAGGCCGAGGTACAAATGTAATGTGCATCCTGCAACACTGTAGAAACGCTCAAATCTGATGATTTATTAGAAAATAAACACTGATAGTTTTTCATTGATATATGTGATAGCTCTTTTGAAGGTATGGGATGTAAACATACAATAATCCATCAATTGTTTTTTGTATACGTTTGGACTAAAAGTCTTAAAGGATGTTTAGTGAAGCACTCCAGAGACTTTCAAAATACAGGTAAGATCTTTATGATTCACATACTTCACATGGTGAATGTGTAAAGTTAGAAAGACAGAAGCCACAAAATTAAATTAATGACATAAACAACTAAAATCATAAGATTAAGGCATCACAAATTAATCAGGACCGAGATTGGAAAGAATTCAAGTATAAACTAATTTGCAGGTTATTTCCACACCAGGTCAGGAGAGTAATGCATCTCAACAGGATCAAGCATTATGGGAGGCTGTGTGTGTGTGTGTGTGTGTGTGTGTGTGTGTGTGTGTGTGTGTGTGTGTGTGTGTGTGTGTGTGTGTGTGTGTGTGTGTGTGTGTTGTGTTGTGTGTGTGTGTGTGTTGTGTTGTGTGAGGGTGAGATCAGGATATCTGGGTCATGGTGGCAGCAGTGTGCAGTGGATGTGTTGCCGGGGCAACAACACAGTTGTCAGAGCCGAGCTGGATCTGCAGAGCTCAGCTGGTCTGGATCCATGAGAGTCAGTCACCTGCTCCTGTTGTTCTGCTCCCACCATGAACATAATGGAAGTCTATCATGATATGCTCACGTCACTATATAACCCTTAATTAACCTTTCTCTTGCTGTTCAGAGAACAATGTTACAAAATATTTAAGGCAGTTTTTGTGCATTACATTTCATATTCTGCAGTGGAGTCAACTCTGGTCTCCTTCTTACAATAACATCATTCAGTCCAAACCATCTGGACTTAGTTATATGTTTTTGAAGACTGTATTTAGAGGTAGGTTTGTTTATTTAAGTGGAGGTTTTCACTGTTGTTTTTTTACTAGTGGTCTCACAAACAGTCTGTTATGCATCCAGTCTAGAAGTGGAAACATTATGCATGGAGAGTTAGACAGGTGGACAGGTGAGGTTTGCGTAACCTCCTCAGTTCTGTATGATCAGTTTTGTTGTGTGGGTTTATCATTTGCAAACTTACTGAGACAATGTGGGTAACATTTGACCTGAAATATTTTTAATTCATATGCTAGGTAGGAGTTTACTGGCCGACTCACAGCTCACAAACAAGATTGTCACAGATTATCTTGCCATCCTTTATGCCTGTTGTGTGCGACACAGCCCAAGAAAAATCTCCTTTATCCCCTTATACAAAATGCTTTGAAACAGCATGTCAGATTGAAATACTAATGGAGCTGAAAAGCTTTACCCACTTCATCTTCAGTCCATGTAAGTGCCTGCGGACAAACTCTGCCATTTTTTTTACAATCACTGAATGAAACTAACAAAAGCTCCCTTGGGGAGATCCTGCAAATCTTACATGCACCACAAGGTGTCGCCCTCGACATTTATTATTGCCTCTAATTATAAAGAGACGTTTTGGTAAAATGGGTCAGTGTGTCTTGTGGGCCTGCGCATTGCAGTGGTTCGGCTCATACAGACAGATGAAAACGATACGTGTCGATATTTACCTTCTGGAGTACCGACAAGAGTATCTATCTGTTCATGACTATCTATCTATCTGTCTAATTGCCTACCAACTTAGCACCATTTGCCCACACCCCATTTTGTTCCCCAATATCTTGTGATTTGCTATAAATGAACTCCATTATTTATATTTATTTATTTAGTGCACAATGCACCTGCATGTTTAGCACACACACACGCAATGAGAAACTAGAGACACAAACGTGATTCATGTGCTTATGCTTTTGTGCATAAAAAAATCTGTGAAAAATATTTTACAAATATAAATTAAAAAATATAAAAATGGCTGCCACGTTTATATGGCCTCGTCGAAATGGTTAACCTGCGATGCATCTGTGCGCTATTGGTGATGAAGAGAGAGAGAGAGAGTGAGTGAGTGAGCTAGAGAGAGAGAGAGAGAGAGAGACAGGGAGTGAGAGAGAGGGGGAGTGAGTGAGAGAGAGTGAGAGAGAGAGAGGGAGTGAGAGAGGGGGGAGTGAGTGAGTGAGAGAGCTAGAGAGAGAGAGAGAGAGAGAGTGAGTGAGAGAGAGAGAGACAGGGAGTGAGTGAGAGAGCTAGAGAGAGAGAGTGAGTGAGAGAGAGACAGGGAGTGAGTGAGTGAGCTAGAGAGAGAGAGAGTGAGTGAGAGAGAGAGAGGGAGTGAGTGAGAGAGCTAGAGAGAGAGAGAGAGAGAGAGAGAGAGAGAGACAGGGAGTGAGTGAGAGAGCTAGAGAGAGAGAGAGAGTGAGTGAGTGAGAGAGAGAGAGAGACAGGGAGTGAGTGAGAGAGAGAGAGAGACAGGGAGTGAGTGAGTGAGAGAGAGAGAGAGACAGGGAGTGAGTGAGAGAAAGAGAGAGACAGGGAGTGAGAGAGCTAGAGAGAGAGAGACAGGGAGTGAGTGAGCTAGAGAGAGAGAGAGAGAGTGAGAGAGAGAGAGAGAGAGAGAGAGCAGGCGCGTCACAAGCTGGTGGGGGAACTCGAGAGGCG
Organism: Chromobotia macracanthus; assembly: GCA_036877525.1. Taxonomy (NCBI): domain Eukaryota; kingdom Metazoa; phylum Chordata; class Actinopteri; order Cypriniformes; family Botiidae; genus Chromobotia; species Chromobotia macracanthus. The sequence continues at coordinate 782,927 of JAZGTH010000104.1, forward strand.
GACGCGGTTGGCGGACACAATGGATTTGTGATCTGGAGGATTTCGCGTTGATTGAGGCAGCGACTCTTCATGAACACGAGGATCACGGTAACGTCCCGCGGCGGCGGCGACGCGGCGCGTTGCGCGCGCGTTTGCTCGCGTTTTCCTCCTTTTCTTCGATGGTAGCGGAGAACAGTTATGTGGACGCGAGGATGCAGGAAGCGACGGAGGCATCGGCGCGGCTCCGCGGGGTCCTAATGTTGCGTTTCACGCGTTATAGCCGCAATAGGTTGTCACTCCTTAAACGCAAACAATTTTGCATTTTACCGATTCCGTTTTACATCAACCATTAACGATGTCAACGCTGATAGACATGAACAGCACAGACGTGATGGAGAAGGCAGGATAAGTCATGCACTGACATCAGCAGCGGTGTGGGATCACAACAAAGCCCGTGTGTCTGTGCGTCTGTGCCGGCGTGGATGCTGTTTCCCAAACAACGTCCACGAATATTAAAAACATTTAAATATTAAAGTTTGTTTGGGTTTCGTTCACACTTCCTGTATTGACAGAAGATCGATCAGATGCTCGGAGATCACATACGGCATCTGATGCATGTGCATTATAATGCGCAGTTGTATGAATACACGAATAGGATTTTCTATTGAAATTCAATTGACTTTCAGTCTTTCAATTGTTTCACAATGATGTGATAAGCAAAGCGGTTTTATAGGCGGTTTTATATTTCTTCCGTCTTTACGGAAGCGTCTGGCATCGACGCGTTAAGGGACCGGCCCATTTGTTTTGGGTTTTATAATCTGAATGTTTTATGTTACTAATACCACGACTTTAATGCGATGTTATTAAGCGGGCTGTAAAAATAAGAGACAGAAATGACATGTTATCATTCTGGCTTTATGACCCTGGGGCATCTGTGTGGGGCATGAGAGCTGTCAATGAACACCCTACACATTAAACTCATTGGGGTGACTAAACATGTAGAGATTATAAAGGTGTGTAATGAAAGCATTAGATACAAAAGATCAAGAGTTTATTTCAATAGCACCAGCACACTTTTCAAGTATGTTATTTGGACAAAAGCGTTTCAACTTTATTGGATAAAAGCTTTTGGATGCTTAAACTAAGTGAAATATGTGATGAATAACATGTAGAGAAAAGGTCCAAGATTACTAGGTTAGATATTTTGTATGCTGTTTAATTTTTACATATGTAAATGTGTCTCTGAATACTTTTTGTTCAAACATATATGTACTTGCTATATGGGCTTTATTGTGAGTTTATCTTGGTTGATGCTTTGTAGATCTCGCTCATATTCTTCTCCTTTTTTCTCTCATTTGCGTCTGATAACGTGGATCGTGACTTTCTGATGACCTCCTTCCTGCAATAAGAAGGAGAAGCAGAGGGCTATGCCATTTCTGCTCGTCTTTACTGCTGTTTGATTAACCATGATGAAGACTGAACCCCCGTCTGCAGCCAGCGGCAGCACCACCACCACCCTCGTGGCTCGAAGCGCCTCCCCGCACAGGAACGCCTATGAGGCTGGAATTCAAGCTCTCAAGCCGGTAAAAGAACCTGGTGCTGCCAATGGGGAGGATGGGAAACCTCGACAGCAGGGCCGGGGCCGCAGGTACGGCTCCAATGTGTACCGCATCAAGAACATGTTCATGCAGATGGGTTCTCCAGGGGATGAAGAGGATCCATCGAAGGTCAAAGCCCAGGACCAGACCGTCCGACTGTCTCTCCCCAGGGCGAGCAGTTTGAACGAAAACGTGGATCACAGTGCTCTGCTCAAACTCGGGGGAACGGTTTCGGAACGCGTTAGCCGCTTTGATGGAAAGACCGATGGTTCCCGTGGTGCAGTCAGTGGCTTCTCCAAGCTGCAGGAAACGCGGAAGATATTTGAGCAACGTCACCTACAGGAGAAGCAGGCTGCAACCAATCGTATCCTGTTAAAGAAAGAGCGGGCGTCTGGATTTCAAGACAGCCGACTGGATGTGGTGGTTCGTTTCAATGGTAGCACCGAAGCCTTGGACAGGCTGGATGCAGGGGAGTGTCCTGCAGATGCTGTGTCCCCAACGGTCAGCCAGCTGAGTGCAGTGTTTGAAAAAGCAGATCAGCGCAACAACCTTCACCGACCTTCCTCGACGTCCCCACTGCCTTCTCGTGGCATAAGCCCCACCCCGGAAAATGTGGGAGGAAGCAGTTCCAAAATCATCTCCAGAAAGGTCAAAACCTTACCTTCAACAGAGAACCAAGAGGAGGGTGCTAAGGGAAAAGACCACAAGGGTGCTCCTGGAAGCCCAAAGACCAGGGCAAGGATCCAACCTGATGGACCCAACAGTAAACCACGTGAAGAAACTTCGTCTGTCACCGCTGGTGCAGATCGAGATAAATCCAGGTCAGAAGAGATCCAGGATGGTTCAAAGGAGCCCAAACCTGGAGAGAAAGCATCATCCAACGCAACAGACACAGGGAACAGACTGGTCCAAGCAGATGTCCACGCCTTTCTGGAAAACGGGGAGGCCACCAGCAGCTCAGAACAAAGAGAGGAAACCGGACAGGCAGCTGGAGAAGCCTGTGCTGAGGAGGAATCCCACAGAGAGGATATCTCAGAAGCAGACCTGGTGGACATCAGCGCCTACAGCGGCGTCGGTGAGGACTCTGGTGGCAGCCAGCTGGACGACGATGAGGAGCCTGAGGAGGATGATGTTTATGAACCAGAATCCAGCTGTACAGAAATTTCTGGGCTGCCAGCAGAAGAAGAACCGCCTCCTAGCCGGAAGATTCGTTTTAGTACAAACCCTATCAAGGTGAGTGCTTACACTGAGCAAAAGCAAACACGGACATAAAATGTGTAATACATGAAATGCATTAGAGTGACATCACAGCATACAGTGTCATGCAAGCAGTGGGCAAAGTTTCAATTAATAGGACAGTTCACCAAAATATGAGAACTCCTCCATTGTTTACTCACACTCATGTCATTTCAAACCTGTATGACCTTTTTGCTTCTTGAAACACAAAAGAAGATATTTTGAAGTATGTTGGTAACCAAACAACCATTGACTTCCATTGTATGGACATAAAACCTCAGAGAAATGTATCATCATATCTTCTTTTGGGTTCCACAGAAGAAAAAAGTCATATAGGTGAATGACATGGAGTGTGAGTAAATGATGAAAAAATCATTTTAGGGTGAACTCTCCCTTTAAAGGCTACATTTACATTTTTTGTATTTATTACATTTGGTGACAGATTGCAACCACAATTTTAAACAAAAGTGTGTTTGAACAGAGCCTGAAGTAACAATATACTCATGAGTGCCTTTCCTAGAAACAGCATTAGTTTGCATCTGTTTGGGAATTCCACATAAATATGGTTTGATGTGGAAGTACAGGCCTGTTGTTTCCTTGTTCAGTCACAGATTCTCTAAACTGAAAGAGCTTCAGTGCCTGCAGTCATCTCAGGGGACTTGATACAGTGCTCACACACACCAGCTCTCTCCAGCTGTTGATGGGCTCTTCAGCAGGGTGAAGGGCTCAGTGTCTCTGACTGTTTGTGTTAGCAGACTGTGAGGTTGGTCAGGTGTTTCACAGTGCTCTGTTGTGTGAGCGTCACACAGTTGTGTTCCTCTGTGTTTTAATGACTCTTTCTTCTGAAATTGTGATGTTGACACAATGGCGGTACGTAACCAGTCATGTGATCTTAAACTGATGACACAGTATACAGTATGAAACCCCAGCTGACAATTTTAGGTTGTAAAAATGTTTCCCTAACGTTTCCATGAAGTAACAAAAACGTTATTTTGAAAGTTATTGAAATGTTTTAAACATCCAGGTTTTTAGACATATTAACATAAGGAATGTTACTGTATTTTAAATGTTCCAATAACAACTTAATAATAAAGTTTCTGATATGATGTTAAAAAACATTCTACTAACATTACTGCAAGAACAATTTTGATAACCTTTGAGAGAACTTTAAGACAACTTTTAGAAAACATTAGCCAATGTTCTGAGAACATTCCATGTTAACTGGGTCTTCTCTTTATACAAAGCAGCAGCGTCAACCTACACTACTAAAAGCAAGACAGTAAATAAGCAAGTGCACTGATCTAGGATCAGCTGTAAGGATCAGAATGTAAACCATTATTTTTAGCACACACTGTTCTGAGATCAGAATCTGATATCACTACCTGAGGCATGGTCACATGATTTCTTCAATCTGTTGATCAACAGAGGACACAGTTGTGTTATATTATTCCTGCAGCTCTCTTTATGGTTTATATATAGTGCATGCAGCCGCAGTGATCATCCGTGTTGTGCTTTGAAGTGTGTCTATAACAAACCGTTTGCTAAGGCAGAACAAACCCTCCGGCATCAAATCACCTAGACGTCAGTAAGATCACACAGCGTGTGTTTCACATACAGTGTGACTTCAGTACACCTTCACTGGAGCTACTGACTCCCATACAGTGAATCCAGCTCCGGCTGAGCAGAACACCTTGTGTTCCTGTTGTATCCCAGCTAACAACTTTAGTTTGTAAGAACGTGTCCCTAACATTTCCATTAAATAACAAAAACATTACAGATGTTATTCTAAATGTTCTAATAATGTTCAAAACATCCACGTTTTTGCTTGGTTATAAGAACATTGTTTTAACATTGTTTTTAAGACATTCATATTTTTCTTAATTTTTTTTTATATATTTGATATATAATGTTATAAAAAGTTGTACTAATGTTGCTGCCAGAACATTTTTAATAACTTTGAGAGAACTTTTACAGAACGTTAGTCAACATTCTGAGAGCGCTTCCTGTTAGTTGGGTTCTTCATCTTTTTTATATATATTTGCAGTTATATTTTGTTTCTACAAAGCAACCTATATTTTGTGTCTGTATTTCACCTTTTTATTACCGTATTTTCTTATTAAACCGTGTTTTTTACTGTACAGAATCGTTCTTTCGCTCGAATCTTTCTGTCTCTTTTTCAATCTTCTCTTTATCTTTACTCTTTTTTCCTCTGGTATGAAAGCTCTTGTATCTCTTGATCGCAGTCTCTTCAGATCTTCTGCTGTGATGTTAGTAGATCACTGATCTTATAGCACTGCTCCAGGCAGACAGAAATCTGCTTTATCAGTGCAGGAGTGTGTGTGCAGATCTCAGTGCTGTATCCATTTCTGACACAGTGTCAGCAGAAGAACATGTCCTGGTCACATTTCACCAGAAAATCAATAGAAGAAAATATGATTGTAATATGTATGTTGCGTAAAGACATCAGTGAAAGCGATTTTAGGACCCTTATAATTGTTTGCATTGTGACGTTATTTTCACTTTACATTTGAGTGTGAGAACATTATTGTCATCTCGTTCTCATTTCAGTAATGCAAAAAATAATTTGCATATACATATACATTTGCATATAAATACATATATAACATTAAAAATAGTGTTTATATTTGTACTGCTTTAATCTGAGATTGAATAAAAAAGGATTACAGTATTACAGTAAAAAAATCTTGTAGTCCATTTGTTTATTGAAATCAGCCTACAGTAATAAGAATCTAATGAGAATGTTTGATTTTTGAGATGTGACCTGGGCAGATTTACTCTCATTCAGTGAGTGTACAGTATACAAGGTTGTGTATAAAATGTGAATTGTGTATATATTTTTATGTGCTTGTGTGTGAGTAAGAGACACAATGAAATCCTTCTGAAACCATTTGTGTCTGATGTCTCCTGTAGTTTACATGTGACTGTTGTCGCATGTTTGCCAGCATGAATATTCAGTATTCATTAAACTGCCTGTACTGTTGATGATTTGTGTTTGTTATCTGGTTTATAGACAGGCCATCTTATTAAGCGCTTTGTGAGTCCAGACAAGCGTTAACAGACTGTCTTATCCTTTCACACAGGAAGACCTGCAGTAATTTCAGAGGAAAGACGTGATTAACTCAGAGCTGTTTGTGGAAGTTGTTTTTTAGCACTGATCTCAGATCAGTATTGTAATTCATCTCAGAAGTGAGAGGCTCTGGATTTAGATGTGATCAGATCCTGAAAGTGAATATAGAAAGTTAAAATTTTACTCAGACTGATATTTCCTCTCAACAGTTTTCTGACGCTCAACTTTGAGTTAAATCTATGACATTTAATAGATTTTAAATGGGCCCCTACATAGCTAATAGGGAACGTTCTCAGAACATTGGCTAATGTTTTCTAAAAGTTCTGTCAAAGTTCTCTCAAAGTTAAAAAGTTCTTGCAATAACATCTGTATAAAAATGTTATTCCCAAGTTGTTAGTGGAACGTTTTAAAAACATTACAGAATTAAAAGTTTGAATGATGTTCTTTTTTGATATATGAAAAGCATTTTTGATATATGATATAATGTTAAAAATGTTCTACTAACATTACAGCAAGAACATTTATGATAACTTTGAAAGAACATTTAGAGAACCCTACCCAACATTCTGAGAATGTTCCCTGCTAGCTAGGACGTCTGTGTTGATGTTTAGCTAAAGGAATAAACTGTTGTTTGTGGACACTTTTTGGTCCTCTCAGCCGACATACGTCTGCTTCAGCAGCTCACAACCTAAACAGATTGCTTCCAGAAATAGTCATGTTCTCCTCACTTTCACATAATCCAGCAGAAAGTCCTGCTCCCTGCACTGCAGGTGCTGAGAGCTTCTGTGGGATTACTGTACTGTAGCTCTGATCACAGGCGGCAGCACAGGGACTCGCGCTGCTGTGTAGCTCTGATCACAGGCGGCAGCACAGGGACTCGCGCTGCTGTGTAGCTCTGATCACAGGCGGCAGCACAGGGACTGTCAGGGACTCTGTGCTGTGTGCTGTACTTCTGTTGATTGTGGTGTTGAATGAGGCCCATTACAAGGCTGAAACAGGAAACCAGAAGAAAAAGGAAATGCTGTCTTAAAGGGCCGGTGCAGTTTTTTAATGAGAGGTTGAAACTCATGCATGAAGCTGCCTTCATGCTCTGCTGCATGTTTAGACACTTTTAGAGCCAAAAACCAGCTCAAATGAATGAAAACTAATGCAGCATCAGAGCTCAACAGCACACTTTTGTTCTCCAGTGACAGAAATGCAGCATTCCATACATTCCACAGCTGATCTCAGGGGCTTCTGGGTAATGAACAGGGCTGAGCGAAAAATAAAATATTTATAATATGTTTAATATTATTTCCTTTGTGATATAAAATTTTAATGTAAGTAATGGTGTATCCAACAGTGATTTTTATTTCATTTTTGACTATTCATTTTCTCAGAGCTTGAGCTACTAGATACTAGAGAATTTGTATTTGAAGTTACACTGAGGTTTAAATCATGGACACTGAGTAAATACATTCATATTAATGCCTGAGGAGTACAGAGATCAGTGATATTAAAGTAACAATGAAATCAGAATATACTATTCTTATTTTTTCATGGAATATTGCAGCGTTTGAACAAACAAGCCACACCCTCCATTTATCTGTTTCACTTTAAATTACGTCACAACACTGAAGTTCGTGGCAACTTCTGGTTCTCACTGACTTTACCAATATAACCAATGCAGTCTAAACATTAAAACCCATCTGTGTGTTTCATCTAGACCCATCCTAGCATGGTCAAATTTGATCAAATGTCAAACATTTAAATTGAATAAACCAGTGTCCTGTTTATGCCATTGTCTGTCCAGCTTCTATTAGTAATATCCCCCAGTTTTCAGTCGTGGAGGTTCGACCAATAAAAATTTTGAGATGTTGTATTCTAGTCATGTGAATAGATTGACCAGGACAGAGAGGTTGTTAGGATGGCTGAGTGATGTACTGAAAGCTGTTTTAAATACTACAGCAGGCTTTTGGCTGGCATTTGGTGAGGTTGTTGATTGATGTGTGACCTCATTTTGTTAAACAGTTCAGACTGCCCATCCTCTCATCCAGTGGCTGGACACACAGTGTCTAGATACTGTAGGACACAGTGCATTGCATTAGCAGCACAAAGGTTTCGGGTTCGAATCCCAGGGAACACACTGATCAAATGTATACCTTGAATGCACTGTAAGTCAGTTTGGATAAAAGCATCTGCCAAATGCATAAATGTAAATGTGATGTAAAAATATATGCATGCCCTAATGCACGCAGTCTTTTTACTGTTTTCTGTATTTACTCATCTTAGAAACCAAATGTTTGCAAATGTTTGTTTATAGATTTGGCTATCTGATCAGTGTGCTGTTTTAAGGGGCCTCTCCTCTGTTTTGCAGTACTTCACACTTTAAAACAGGTTTATTTACCAAGCAGGCTAGGTTAAGCCGATATTAAAATAATGACATGGTTGTTATAATTTTTTCATCTGAATTTCGGAGGCAGGAGTATTTAATAAAATCTCTGACATTTGCTATGGATCAGTCTTACAGAGTATATTCACAACAGACCATTTGTATCATCGGTGTCAGAGATTTCAGAGATTAATAGTGTGTTGCTTTTGAGGGATGTAAAAGTAATTGCATTTGCATTTTAAATTTGGATCATGAGTGATTGTGTCGGTGTGTTAAAAATGCCTCAAGGCCAAATCTAGACCCTTATTATCAGTCTTACACCGCCACACTCTGCAAATCACTAAGCAGGTTAAACTGCTTCATGTCATCAACAGCAGTGACAAATAAAACATGATGGCCAATATTAAAGTCTGACTTCAATTACAGTATTAAACATAAGCCAATAACCACATGTGCTGCATTTATTTCATTTAATGTGATAAAAGCAGCTTTGTCACGAAGGTTTGTTAATATTTGATTCAAGACAATCTGTAATATTATTGTGAAGGCATTTATTAAAGTTTGTTGTGTGTGTTTAAATTTGGTTTCATTCCCAACTAACAGAGAATGTTCTCAGAATGGCTGATGCTCTCTGAAAGTTTTCCCAAAGTTATCAAAAACATTTTTTATATATCATACATCAAAATATTATTCTTAAGTTGTTAGTGGAATGTCTTAAAAATGATACAGAACTTAAATGAACGCTTGAAAAATGTTCCTATAACCAAGCAGTAACGAATGTCAAAATAACATTTTTAATGTTTTTGTTATTTAATGGAAATGTTACAGAAACGTTCCTAGAACCTTAAATTGTTTGTTAGGGTTGAAGTTGCTTTGCAGCAGTTGTAAATCCAGACATGTCCACATCATCTCATCCTCTAATGCTGTTTTCACTGTTGACTCACATGCTGTCATGCATTAGGTGATGTTTATCTGTGTATGATACAGTCCTGTATCTCATAAACCTCTCTGTCTGAGCTGCTGAGGTTTCTACTGGAATGAAAGATACGTTAGTAGCTGGAGAAATTGCTTTATTGCAGGACAAATGATGGCGTAATTGTATTATCAAAGCAGTATCAGATTACACAATAGTTCCAATCATGAACAGTGCAGGATTTCTCTATTTCTGGCTCTTGAAGTGACAGATTACATTAAGGATGTGCGTCGTAACAGATAAATCAGCCATGTTCTTGTGCTCTGTCAATCAGACAGCGGTTCAGCAGGCAGGATTTTATTCTGTATAGTTCAGGGCATTAAGTGTCTTGTATATGCCACTGTTTAGCTAGTAGACAGCGAGTGGCGTTTTTCCTGTGTGTGGGTGAGCTGAACAGCAGCTCTTGGCTGGCTCACAGGGAGTCTGCCGCTGTAAAGAGGTTGCCAGGGTCATGCTGGAAACGGGCACACTGAAGCGTCTGTTCTTCACTCCTTCATCTCACACTCTGTCTATTTTCTCTCCCGGCCATTTTTGTTCTGTAAACATTCTCTCTGTTCTGTTCCCTCCTCCTCCTTAAAGTGGTCATAACATGAGGATCACATTGCCCTTCATCTTTTGAGCATAATGTACTGTGAGAAACTTCCACTTCAGTCTAAAATGAGCATGTTACAAAGCCATGCTGTATAAATGACCTGTTTTGTACTTGCCGCAAGTTTGTGATGTCACTGTGATTAATCCATCAACATACAAACACAGATTTTGTGTTTGTCTGTTTTCTGGCAGATTTTAATGCAGATTGTTTTGTGAATATATGATGTAATACAGGCTTTGCTAAGAGGCTGTGGTTGGGGGAGATAAAAATGATAAAGACTATATTGGACAAGACAGTAAAACACACAAGCTGGTATGTGAGTGCTAGGAGACAGCAGTCATTACTGATGCTCATTTCACATTTCTCAATGTGAATTGAGCTTTTCTTAAAGGCACAGCAGCTATAAATTGGCTCAGGAGAGGGTGGATCATTTTCTGGCACAAAAGAGATGACTAACAATATAAGTGGACCTACAGTAAAGGGAAAAGCTAAATAAGATAATAACGTATAATATGACATCTTGTGTGTATTGATACGTCTCTCTGTTTCTGTCTCTCTTCCTCTCACTGTATAGACTCTGCCCCTCTGTTTCATTACACAGCGATTAACTGATCTCAATCAGTGGTTGCAGGGTTAGTGGGCTTTCACATTATTTATGCATGATCTTGAATCTTCTGGTTGTGTTTCTCTAAATGTTTTCGTAATACTGATGGGATTCTCTGTCACCTCATTTGCTCTGATAACGGATCCTCGCGTGGCTTTCCAGCAGAGGGATCTGCAGTGGAGGCAGGCACGCAGCCAAAGTTGCATTTCCAGCTCAATTTTCTTATTAAACGCATTTGTTGCGCACACATCTTGACAGCACGGCTGCAGATTCAGTCCAGCTCTTCCGGCTGTCTTTTTTTAAAAAGACAAAAAGTACATCCAGAATTTACAATTCTCTTATCATTTACATGTCGTTCCAAACCTGTATGACAGTCCCTTTCTGTGGATAACATAATGTTTATAAAGAATAGTCTGGCAACAAGGTGACAAGAAAAACGATACCTTTATCCCAGCTAACAGGGAACATTCTCAGAACGTTGGCTACTGTTCTCTAAAAGGTCTATCAAAATTATCAAAGTTTTGGCAGTAACATTAGTTAAATGTTTCTTAAACATTATATATCTATATATCAAAAACATTATTCTTAAGTTGTTAGTGAAACATTTTAAAAATGTTTGAATAACATTTCCAGAATGTTTAAATGTTACTTAATGGAAAAGTTAGAAAAGTGTTCTTTATTTTTGGATTCATCCAGTGTTCCTGAAATAGATTTGGGAGAGTTACTGATGCACGAGCCATTACAGCCCGTCATTAAGCTGATCACAAAGACTTCACTCATGCATCCCGAGAGACGGCATTCCAGCGTCTGAACAACAGCCCTGATGTCCAGAGACTGAAATACAGTTACTTACAATTGTGTGTGAGTGTGTGAGAGTGTGTGAGTGTGTGTGGGTGTGTGTGTGTGCGCTAAAAATGTTGGAACAGCTGGTCGGTTTGTTGATCATTGTTGTTAAGGTAGTATTATTGGAAGCAGGCCATTGTGGACTACACAGGAAGCAAGTGTGACCATGATTGTTTTTCGTCTTTTGGAAACCAGTTTGTCTCTCCTAAACAACACTCGTAACACCCACTGGGCTATTTTACAGATTCAAGATGTCACACAACATCCCTGCTACCAGGAAGCGTTCCCCAAACATTGGCTATTTTCTAAAAAGTCTCTCAAAGTTATTAAAAATGTTTGTATGTTAGTATAATGTTTAACGTATACTAATATTATATAGCATATATAAAAAACATTATTCTCAATGTTTTAAAAACATTACAGAATTAACCAAGCAATAACATTAATACAACATCAAAAAATCTGGAAACGGGAAACGTTCTTACAACCTAAATTTGCTAGCTGGGACAGCGGAGATACTGGTTATCTCAGTTATCCCACATGTAAACACTTTAGCTCTTCATCCATTAGGCCTGCAATAGCTGTCAAAAGTTTCCATAATGCTTCAGTCACAGCCTCCTGAAAGCAAACAGCAGCCAGTCACACAGAGGTCAGGTACCCACAATGCACCTCTCCGCTAGGATTAAGCCAACAGGTTGATTTGTGAGGATTAGCAGCGTGTCTTCAGAGATTAAAGGACTCAGTACCTGCAGTAACCTTTGGCTCTGTCATGGTTTTAGTTATCAGTCATTTTAAACTTTTCTATATGAGTAACGTTGCATGTAAAGCTCTGTGATAAGCTGTGGAGAGGTTTGTAATGGTGTAATATATCTCTTCCTACAGCAGATCAGTTCTGCCAGCAGTTTGAAACATGATAAAAAGGAGATTCCTGGAGTTTGCTTTCGTGTGTCTTTGCTGTTCAGCAGATTTAGACAGTGATCTGTCTAAATCCTCTATATGTTCTCTCATTGCGTTTTGTTTCATTAAAAAGTATTATTACTTATTGCTCATGAAATTCTTTAAAATTGCATCATGGCAAATTTTTGCGACTTTCATACATCCTACATTTGTGCTTTCTCAGATCGCTAATATTAAAGCATTGTTTACACCAATAATACAGAACATTGTGTAGATTAATCTTACATCTGGACTGATGTAAGATTATTGGTTGATTGATTAATTGATTGGTTAATCGATGTTCCCCTATTATAATGCCACTGTGTGCACATCACACATCAATGGTTGTTTCAGCTATGCATTGATTACAAGGCCACCATTGGTTTTATTTTGAGTCCCATTGGCAGAAGTTTTCTGCTTTTTGAAGTTAAACTAAGTTATATTGTTGCCATTGTGCCAGTTGTAAAGTGCTGTTGACTGCTTTATCCTCGTGAGTGTAGCCCTGATCATAATCAACAACTTCCTGTTGTCAAAGTTGACTTCCTGTCAACTGATGATGGAGTGATCACTCACTACAGCTCTTTTTAATCACAGACTCACAGATTAGAAAACAAGGAGTCAGTTTTCAGTTCTGTTCATATACACCTGCTTGTACGTTTCAACTGCACCTAAAGATCTTGATTCACTGGTTTGAGTGTGAAGGGGTTTAAAATAACTAGTTTAAAGGTTTACAGAAACTAGTTTAAAAGGTTTTAATGGGTTTAGCATTGGTTGATTGCAGATCTATGGACTGCACAGTGTTATCAGTGTTTTCTGAAACCCTGTGCGTGATTTTGTGTCATTTTAAACTGGATTAGGATGAACTTCCTCAATTCACATCAGAGGAACAGATGTTATAAAAGAGAAACCACCAGCCAATACGAACCGCTTATTACAGGAAACACAGGAAGTCAGGCATTATGAGATAGATGTCAGGACAGTTTCAGGCTATGCATCCCACAATGCAATGCGCTCAGCAATCTGTTTGCAGTGTGACAGATGAACAGGAAGTGACATGTTTTGCTTGACTCACTGGCTTGCTCTCTAAATATTCAAAACTTAGCACATGTTGGATTTGTTGGACTGCATATTTCATCAGTTTTGCATTGGTTCTCCAAAATTAGACATACGACAAAGAATTGAATAGTAATGAAACTCCTAAAAGAGAATGACATGTCATTGTGTTGTATGCAAATGAGTTCATCTGCATTAGATGAATATTAAACAGGAATAGAAATGAAGAAATCTGTCCTGACTCTTGCTCAGTGCTGATGTGTTTTTCTGTCCCTCTCTGTCTTTCTCTGTCTGTCTCTCTTTCTCTCAGTCTTTCTATCTGTCTCTTTCTCCCTCTCTCTCTCTTTTTCTCAGTCATTTTCTCTCCCTTTCCCCCTCCTCCTCTCTGTCTCTCTATCGCTTTGTCTCTCTCTCACTTTTATTGTGTTATCCTCTCTCCTGGCCTTTCTCTCTCTTTTTCTCTGTCTCTCTCTCTCTTTTCTGTCTGTGGGGTATAGGCCACCCTGCCGCTCAATCACATGTGATGTGTTAGTGTGATTATTAGGCAAACACAGGTTGCTAACAATATTTGTAACATCCTTTCAGAACGCCTGGGGGTTTCTTGTGTCTCTGTCACTTTGTGTTTGTGTATGTGTTTGTCTTTTAGTGTGTGCATCAGTCTGCATGTAGAAACAATCTCCATAGCAACCAGGCAAGGAGTGTCAAAACAGTGCCCATAGAGGGCGATTTTCACAGCGGCTCGGAGAGAAAGACACAGATGCTTACTCAAAGAGGACTAACAAATAGCCCCCCCACACACTCATTTTCATTCATTCTTACACGGATCAAGTCTAGTGTTTTTTGCATTTGTTGTTTTAGACCAGGCCTGGTTAAACCTGGTTTAAGGTCTGGTTTGGGGTGATCCAGTCTGGCATTTTTAATCCAGGCTTCTCCACGTGGGTCTTCCTTATAAGTCTCTGAGTAAACACGGGTCCCCTACATACAACCAAAAAACACACACGCATGTATAAGATGCAGCTCTCGTACTCAGCAAATGAATTTTAATCTTATAATCATGTCTGCTTGGCAGATTAACAGAAGTGTATCTCTTACATCAGTTTCAATCTGTAGATCTTTGTGTTGGTACATTTTCTCTTTCCCCGTGTTGTGTTTAGCTTATGCGGCATGCAGAGTAATGAAGGTTTGTTTGTGTGTGAGGGAGGGGGAGCTGCGAGCTGTTACACTAACACACTGCACTGTCCCCTGCATACCAGTGATACTAGAGACAACAGAGCCAAAAATCATTTTTAGTTAAAACAGTACATTTCAGGTCAAATAGTAAATGTTAAAATTATTTTAGTTCATACTTTGCAGTGTTCAAATAATTGCATTTATTAATCAACATATATCTTGCTTCATCCGTCATGTTAGATTTATTTTTCTTGTTCAGATGCATTGTGGGATTGTTGTCTTCACTAATGATTCATGCAGCGCTGCTTTAAACTTTGGTGGAAATTAGAAACCTTAGGAGGCAGCAGAATGATAATACCAGCTCATTAGGTTTTTGTTGTAAAAAATTAAATTTGCTGTATACCCAGCTGACAGGGAATGTTTTCACAGCATTGACTGGCATTCTCTAAACGTTCTCTTAAAGTTATCAGAAACGTTCCTGCAGTAACGCCAGTGGAACGTTTCTTAACATTATATATCCTATATTAAAAAAAATCTTAGTCCTAGGTTTTAAAGTTTAGAAATGTGAAGTAAAGTTTAGCAATGTTAATACAACGTCTAAAAACTGAACATTTTGAATGTTCCCAGAACTTTCAGATTAAAACTGTTAGTTGGGTACCATGACTGATGTCTCCTCTCTGCTCTCCTCTTGTCTTGTCTGTTTAATGAAGGAGCTCAAAGAAGTTGCGTGTTTCAGACACATCTGGACTTTGTATTTCTGTTGTCCCTTCCAACATTCCTTATGAGACAGACAGACAGAGAGAGAGAGACACCAGAAGAGACAAATAAAAGACAGACTCACAGATGACACTTTAGCACTGAACTGTTTGACTGACCTGAAACATGAGTGACCAGATCACAAACTAGATCCTCAGTCAGTCACTTTCAGTCTCCAATAACTACTGCAGTGACACAGACAGTGTGGTTGAAATAACATGGACTTGTAATAGATGAATATTTATTTCCTTTTCATAAAACAAACTGCCAGTGTAGCAAGATATTGCAGATCTATATGAGACCTTCTTCCCAGCCATCAAGAGGAGCGAAAAAATAAAAGAGATACAGGAAAGCCAGAGGGGGAGGCAGAGTGAGAAAAGGAAAAAAATGACACAGTGATGTAATAATCACAATCGCCAAGCTAGGCCGTTGCTATAGCAACAGAGACGTGAACGGGCCGTGGCATTCACAGTGAGGAGTGCCGACCTGCTGTTCACTCCCGAGCTGAGATAGAGAGATTATTTTTAGAAAGAGATATAGTGATTTGAGAGAGAGAAGTGACCCAGAGTGAAAGTTAAAGCTAAGCATTTTGCTTTTAGGAGGCCCAAAACTGGTCATTCGGTGTGTTTAGCTGGTCTAAGCCAACGCTAGATGGTTAATCCGCTGAAGTACCAGATGGTGGACCTGGTGTAAAACATCATAGACCAGCAACAAACCATTTATCATGATCCAGAAACCAGCACGACCACCAGCAGGTACGACCTGGTTTTCCAGCAGGAAGGAGAATATAAAATGTTCGTCCAATCGTTGCATACCTCCGGGCACTGTTGGAGGAGGCGTGGCTTTGGAGAGCCTTCTGAAGGGAGGGCAGGATCTTATGTTTTCAAAGCTAGCATGCTATTGCTAGCCTCTCTGAAATTTCCCCTACAAATTCATGTTTTTAATGAAATTGTTATAGAGTAAATATGGATATGAATGAAATTAGAAAAGGGACTAGATTATTAAAATGGTTGAAGTGTAATGGTGAGCAGATGAAAAGATGGGATACCACGAAAGAGGAAGAGGCTGCTTATGATAGACACACTGCGTCTGATTGGCTGGATTGAGGAAGTTAAAAATGACTGCACAAAAAATGAGCAGAGAAGCAAATTTATCTACAGGCACTCAGAAAGACAGATGTGCTGACCGGCTGCTTACATCTGCTGCAGTCCTTTCTCTCTGTCAGCATTTTCTCATACAAAATAATGTCCCACTACAGCAAATGAATAAGAAAGAACAGATGATTCAGAAAGTAAACAAGGAACTGAGTTCTGATCAGTTGATTGACCTACTTTGTGGTGTGGTGAGCTTTTTATTTATCTGTTACTAAAGCCCCAAAAAGGAAACTGTAACTGCACCAGATTAGCCGATCTGTTACAAGACACACCGACAAATCAAATGCTTTTGAACACACTTTTGAAACAGGACGCCTGTTTCCTGTTTCACTATTATAGCACATATATATAGCACATCTGTCTCTCTGAAGGAGAATGTAATGCATGGCTTTAGCTCAGTAAACTGCTGCTGTAGTTGCACAGTTTGTGCCACCCAAGGCGAGAGAACAGATACTTACAGAAGAGGGTGTTTGTAGCTCTGAATATTTATCAGATGAGTTCTTATTGTCATGTGTTCATCTCCTCATCTACAGTAGTACTCAATCTAGTGTGTGGAGATGGACCAGAACTGAGATCTTCATATATAAATTGCATGAAAGACCTGGAAATATTTCATTGTTTCTGTAAGGAGGAATTTTAATATGATCTGACACTTAAATATAACTGACTACCTCAGTGTAACCTAATGTATTCAGTAATGTAGTAATTTCACATGCCGAAAGCCTTGTGTGACCAAATCTCAGTTCTGAAGACCCTGACTGGTTCAGGGGTACTTGATTGTATTGCAGGAAAACTCTGAAAGGTGGTCTTCTGCCTGAAATGAATGCATGTTAGGGGAGTTTACAGACCCTGATGTGTTGACTGAATGATAGATTAAAACTGTCTCTCTCTCTGTGTATGTGTGTGTGAGACCAGTAGCTGAACCCAAGTCCCCTGGCAGCCGGTGTTAATTAATTCGTACCGTACTTAATTCATACTGTACTTGCTCCATTACCCTCAGTGTTGATGACATTGGGCTGTTGCAACTAATCGTGCAGTGTGAACAGAGGCTAGTGAACTAATCATCTCCCATCAAGCCCTGCTGTATCTTACATCATGTCATCAATCTGTACGTTCTCCTCAAGCGTTTTGTCTGTCGTCTTCTCAGGTTTTCACCACCTACTCAAACGAAGATTACGACAGACGGAACGATGAGGTCGACCCCATGGCCGCTTCCGCCGAGTACGAGCTGGAGAAGCGGGTGGAAAGACTCGACCTTTTCCCTGTCGAGCTGGAGAAAGGTACTCCATCTTTTGCTGCTACTGGATGTTGTATTAAGGGTCCTTAACTTCCTGTTTCTAAACACACTTTCCTCTAAGAGCCTGTTTAACCCCACAAAGTAAGAAGCTTTTGCTGATTAGAAACTCTGAGGGGTCACGACTTTTCCTCCAAAGCGATCTGGTGGTTACCATAGTTACTGTACGTGAAATATCGCAGCATCGGGCCGGGAGACTGAAAAGCTTTGTCTTCTGTGTAAACATTTTCAGTCTAGGTCACGCTGACCTTGTGGGACGCTTACGATTGGTCAGCTGTGTAGCTGCGGTACAAAATTAAGGTTACTGTAAACCTGGAAGTCAGCTGATAATAAACAAATAAAAACAAATTAAAGATTGACGTTCCAAGAGGATCATTCAAAATCAAAGAATAGTTCACAAATAATCATAATCTCTTAAAATCTGCTCAAATGATTTATGACTGTAGGATTTAGTCACTTACTAATTCCTGCTGGTAAACTCATTATTTTGTTAATACAAAAAGCCTTAAAGCTGTATTGAGTGTCCATTTATAATTTAAATGTTAATTTTTTTAAATTAATAGTACGACTGGCAGGGTAAATAATAAGTAATTGCAGTAGGATTACAGTAAACAATCTTTATATCATCCTGGGACCACATGTTTGTTGTGGTGATTCACAGGGACAGTACATTCATTTATTCATGCTTATCCCAGCTAACAGGAAACGTTCTCAGAAGTTGTAGCCCAGCAATAGCATTAATACAATGTCTTCCTGAACAGTAAAAATAATATTTTTAACATGTTCTTACATCCCAGGTAACAATTTTAAGTTGTCATTTCAGTGGCTCAATGGATGATGTATAGAACTGTCCTGTAAGCTCTGTAAATGTTACATTGTGATTCTTCCGGGGCAGATAAAGACGGATTGGGAATCAGCATCATCGGAATGGGAGCCGGTGCGGACATGGGCCTGGAAAAACTGGGAATCTTCGTCAAGACAGTCACAGAAGGAGGAGCCGCCCATCGAGACGGAAGGTCAGTTCGAAAATTACAGCATCTGAAAGGGGATTTCTTTAATGGATTTGAGTGTATATGAGAGTGAAATAAATATAAAGCTGGTTGACTGAAAATATGCTTTGATAAAATGATGGGATTCTGTTTTCTTTCAGTCTCTCTGTATCAACAGAACATGTTTTCAGCACATCAGTCTGCAAAAGAGATTAAATCCAGAAATCACAGTGGAATCACCAGACATGTGCTGGAAACTGTGATGAGTGGAGATTTTACTGTGAT
Source organism: Chromobotia macracanthus (assembly GCA_036877525.1). Classification (NCBI taxonomy): domain Eukaryota; kingdom Metazoa; phylum Chordata; class Actinopteri; order Cypriniformes; family Botiidae; genus Chromobotia; species Chromobotia macracanthus. Next base: position 801,848 of record JAZGTH010000104.1, read on the forward strand.
CTGAAATCACTTTTATGCTTTCATCAGAATAAAGTTCGCCCATAAACATCACTCAACATTAGACCTGTAGCTGAACTGTTATAGCACGCCACTTGAAACACCAAGACTATGGGTTTGAATCCAAGTGAACAGAGCATTTGTCAGCTGTGTGTAAGTGTAAGACCCTGCTCTGTAGACAACAGCTACTTGAAAACGTGAGGATGGGGTTATTATTGACGTGTATGTGAATGTTAGTTTGTTTGACAGTTTTTCTTATGTTGTCACTTCCTGCTACTTTGAACAGTCATCCCTAGATTAAACAGCCATTTATTCGTGTTAGTTAAGCGTGATGTTTACTATAACCAGCATAAAAACTAGAAGTTGGTTTGAATCACTGTATTGTACTTTGGCTGATGTTTTCATACAAAGTGACTTACTGCATGAGTTTGCTGCATGAAATCATTATGCAGGTGTTAATCTTGGGGTGTTTTAATGTATTTTTAATAGACGCAATTCTGCTGGGATAAACTGTGTTTAGAGCTGCTGTGAAACGGCCATTATATTCACACCTGTGAGCACACATCAGTTGAATGATACATTATTGCACTGTTATGTTGCATAGCAACCGCATCCAGCCTTCAGTTCAGACGATGAAGTATATTACAAATTTTTATTCTGATTATTAGTTTTAATAAATGTATTTATTGAGCATTATTTTCTTTCATTGTGTTGTTGTTTGCACCTTTTTAAAAAAGCAGTAAGCTTCAGTAAGAACACAGCTTCATTTGCTTTGTGCCATGCCTAAAAAACCTTAATACGGTAAAATTACAGTAACATTCAGCTTTTCATAACCGATTGCTTTAACCCAGTAGTTTGTAATAATTATAGGTTGTAATAAAAAAACGTTCTGCTAATGTTACTGCAAGAACATTGTTGATAACTTTGAGACAGCGTTAGCCAATGTTCTGAGAATGTTCCCTGTTAGATGGGAAGTTGGTAATGGACGAGCAGAGATCATAAAGGCCTGAGGTAAAGATGTTAGCTTTAGGTATGTAGTCAGCACATGTGGCTGAAGGGATCATATAGTTTATTGATGTCTGAGTAGAATCTGATCTTCTAATGGTGTCTGAGCTCCTCAGGGCTTAAAATGAGTCATGAAGCACAAAGAAAATGTACGTCTATCTCTCAAAAAGTGTCAAAACAATTCAGCCGAGGGCGGCCCAGTTCTGTTCTACTGTAACAATGTTCTTCAGCTCATAATGTTAGAACATATCAAGCTAGCAGTGACAGCTGGAACCCATAGGAGACAAAGCAATGATGTATAATACAGCTGCCCTGATTGGCTGCTGTAGGCTGTATTTTGGACGGGGCCAAATAGTTTGATATGTTTTATTTCCGAGAGGTCCTGATCGATCACTTTAACAGCCTGGAATACAAGCTGAGGTTTAGTTAAGTGCCGCACTGATTCACTGCTGCTGTTGGTCAGTCGGTTTGACACAGAGTGAGTGATTTCTTGTGTGTTAAGATTTCTCTTGAGTGATAAGATTTATCAGTACCTAGATGCCACTAGATGTACATTAGAGCCAAACCATTTCACAGAGAGAGAGCGAGAGTTCACAGACTTCACCTTCTGTACTGAACATCTCCACACGCTTCTGTTGTTTTTCAGGATCCAGGTGAATGATCTGATAGTGGAGGTGGACGGCACCAGCCTGGTGGGCGTCACCCAGAATTTCGCAGCAACGGTTTTGAGGAACACCAGCGGAACTGTCAAGTAAGAAATGATCTGAAGAACATCACTTGAGATCTACATACACTCTTAAAATAAAGGTGCTAAACGTTGCCATAGAGGAACCGTTTTCAGCTTTAACATCCGTAGAACCTTTCTGTTTCATAAAAGGTTCTTTTAGTGGAAAACGGTTCTTTTGGACTATAAAAAGGTATGAAAGAAATTGTTCTTTTAAGAACCTTTGACTGGATGGTTCTTAAGGGAACCAAAAATGGCTTTTCTATGGCATTTCTGTGAGGAACCTTTTGTAGTACCTTTATTTTTAAGAGTGTAATATGCCAGTTTTGGCTTTAGTCATATTTTCACATGTGAGAAAGATTTCAAAATTTAAAATGCAAAATTTGCATTTAATTCAAACATTTAATGAAAAAAATTTACATTTCTTTTGATGTTCTGCCCTGGTTTAACACTGTTCCACTGTTTACCACTGACCTAAGACCTGTGTGCTTGTATACCAGAGATGATCTGCTAGTTATTGTGGTTCTCAGCTTAAACAAGCGAACAGATCTACACTCTGTTTTCTCTGCTCGTGAGTCTCTCCGGTGGCGTGGATGGTGCTAGATTGTAGCGCAGAGAAACAGAGACTGTGATTAATAGACGAGACTTGAACCCAGTGGGACAGAACGTTTAATAATAAAGTTTATTTTGTGTGATTCCCCGCTGCAGAGGCGACTGCTGAAGAACGTGTGGGAATTTCTCGTGAGATGTTTAGACATTTAAAATGCTTAAAGACATTTTGAAATATTATCACTACACGTCACCACTGAAAACAGAACAATATTCACTGAGTGAAACTGCAGTTAATTCACCAGTCTGGTTGTGTAATAAATTAGTCACACTTCTGCTCAGCTGATTGGCTGGTGTGTGCTGGGTGCAGGTTTGTGATTGGTCGGGAGAAGCCGGGGGAGCAGAGTGAGGTGGCCCAGCTGATCCAGCAGACGCTTGAGCAGGAGAGATGGCAGAGAGAGATGATGGAGCAACGCTACAACCCTTACATGGAGGAGGACGAGGAGGTAAAGCTCCAGCAGATATGTGATGGTCTTCAGCAGTGATCACAAAAAATGTGTTTTATGACTATTTATTGAGCTACATTTGGTTTGAGAAACCCTGAATCGTGTCCTTTTGGTTTGCTTATACAACCACATTTGAGAAGTTTTAAACTGGTTCAACAAACTACATGTTCGTGAACAAATCACATGAGCAGAAAGGTAAACAGAAGCAGCTCTGTTATTTAAACCGCTCTGAGGGACAGATCTTGTTATTGTAACTCTTCACTGCAGGACTTGCTTGGAAGTGGGCGTGTTTTTGTGGTGCCATCAGCCAATCAGCACTTAGTGTGCTATATTTCAACACAGGTGATTGGCTTAAAAGCTTCCGTGCCGAGTGAACGGGTGTGAAGTTATTCAGGATGGGGGTGGGGGTGTCACTGAGATGATAAATGGAGACACTTACTGCGAACAGATCGCTCTCTCCAGGTGTTATCTGTACCTTAGTTCCAGAGTGTCCTTCTGTTCACAGACTGTAATGATAGAAAGTCACAGTTGCAGTTTCCTACGACAACAATTTATCATTTTCCACCTCCAAAATAATAATAATTCCTATGAGTATGTGAGAGATTTATGTGGAAATGATATTTTACAATGTTCTGGGAATGTGACAATACATCAGAGGCGTTCAATGTTTTCCTAACAGGTTTAAAAGTCTCATAATCAAACTGCAGTAATAGAAATGCTTTCGTTCAACAGTTAACACAGTTTAAATGCACTAATCCAGTTGTGCATTCATGGTTTATTAGATGCGAGTTTTCGTTGCATTAGGCACAGTGGAGACGCTCTTTGTCGGAAGGCAGTTTTGAAGCACACATCGTGAAATCACAATTAGCTCTGTTTAAACCACACAGCAGTACTCCTTCATGTGGCTTCCCACCTAACAGGGAACGTTCTCAGAATGACAGCTAATGTTCTGTAAAAGTTTTCTCAAAGTTATCAAAGTATTATTGCAGTAACGTTATATATCTATATAAAACGTTAGTCTTAAGTTGTTAGTGGAATGTTTCAAAAACATTACAGAGGTAAAAGATTTTTAAAAATAACGTTCTTATAACCAAGAAATAAAGTTAAAACCAAGTCTAAAAACTGGATGTTTTATACATTTTAAATAACATTTTTAATGTTTTTGTTACTTGGAAAATGGAAAATGTTCATACAACCTGGGTTTAGGCAGTACATCCTGTTCACATCTCATAATTGTCCCCCACACCTGCCCACGTCATCATGGCGAAGGTGAGAAGAGCTGATTAATAATTGAGATGTTGAAGATTAGCTGTTCTCACATTGCATTCCTGCAGATCTTGAGTGTGAAAGTGAGGACAGAGTTCCATCACAACACGTCTCGCGTCTCGATCTGCCAGCCCGACACCTCCTCAGACCGCTCTCCTCCACAACACTGAGCTCACGTCAGTCTGATGTTGTCTTAACGTTTGAGAGACGCCGGAACAGACAGCTCGTCCGTTGAGTTTAGATGGTGACACAGGCTCAGGATCAGTGCTGAGTGATGGATTATGAGAGAACAAAGAGGAAAAAAATCATCTGGAAATACAGAAGCCCCTCTATTAAATAATAATAATATAATCAGCCATTATTTCTTTATTAGCAGGTAATATAACATATAAAAGATATCTCCAAATATTACCAACCTACATATTGGTTAGTTTGTAAAGATTATCAGTAACAGGAACAAAACGTTCCATCAGAGGAACCAAGAGTTTCTGTCATGATCTGTGTCATAACCAGCATGGCTGAACAGTTCCTTCATGCAGACAGGAAGTTTGCCCGCTGCTGTCCGCAGGGGAAGCCCATTGTTCAGCGAGTGTTCGTGAGGGCGTCGTGTTTGCAGTGATTTGAGGGAGTGTCGGGCGTTCAGGAGTCTTCAGGGTCAGAGTAGCTGCAGTTTTGGGACGTCAGGAACATGTTGGTTGTTTTATTTCAAAAGTGCTGGGACAAGTTTTCATGGTGGCGTGCCGTTTTAAAGAATATGTGTGTGTACCCAGCTGACATGGAATGTTCTCGGAACGTTGGCTAACGTTCTCTAAAAGTTCATATTTAAGCGTCCTTGCATTAACATTAGTAGAATGTTTTTTAACGTTATATACCATATATCAGAAACATTATTCTTAAGTAGTTAGTAGAACGTTATTGTTTGTATAACATTCTTATAACCAAGCAATAACAAAACAATAAAAAACTGGATGTTTTGATCTTTCCTAAAACTTTAATTTTTAATGTTTTTTTTACTTAATGGAAACATTACGGAAGTGTTCATATAATCTAAAAATATTAGCTGGGTAGTTGGGTGTGTGTGTAAGGTCTAAAACATCCTCCAGGGTCCTGACAGCTCCCAGATCAGTTGCAGTTTTCTCAGACTGCTCTTATGAGACACGAGTTAATCGTCCTGCTGTACTACAGTCAGTTTAAAATGGTGGTTGGCCAGTCACAGGGTTTTTAATGTCCTGGCATGTCTTTCCTCTTAATCCAGTGGCTCTCTGTGTAGCTCAACTCTGACACCTGGTGGTCAGTCTTATAAACCTGAGAAAACTGGATGTATGCATGTGAATGTATATACTGTATGTGGTATGAAGATGCTATTTCATGATGCAACAGTATGTCACAATACAAGCATAATTTCATAGGTACAATACAAGCATGTTTAAAAACATATCAAACTGCATCCTTGTGATAATATGCAAATTAAGATTCAGCCCGACATTCTGTCACAAATAACCCAAAAGTCTATGAGCCCATATGCAAATCTGTCTATATACTGAACTGAACAATGGTTATGAGTGGTTGACCACATATTTATATTATGGCACTTTGCGGCCCAGGCGAGATTGAATGTATAATGCAGCACATACACACTACCCAGCTAACATTTTTAGGTTGTAAAAATGTTTCCAAAATGTTTCCATTAGGTAACAAAAACATGTTATTAAAAATGTTATTTTGAAAGTTTTAGAAACATTCAAAACGTGCAGTTTTTTTAGACTTGTATAAACATTAGTGCTTGGCTATAAGAACATTATTCAAAAATTTTGTATTTCTAACATTTTTAACGTTTTTAAAATGTTCTACTAACTACTTAATAAAAAAAGTTTTAAATAACATTCTAATATATATATATATATATATATATATATATATATATATGTGTATGTATATGTATGTGTGTATATATAATTTTCTGTGTTTGCTGTCTGGCAGACAGGTGAATATGCCACAGATGAGGAAGACGAGATGAGTCCCATGTTTCCCAGCGCCATCGAGGTGTTTGACCTGGCTGAAAACGAGGACATGCTCTCACCTGTGGAGATGGACCCGGAGAAACTCACCCACAAGTTTAAAGAGGTCAGTGAGACACGACAGCTCAGACACATCACTACAGTGTTCCAATCATACAGATCAAACTGATATCATTAAAAATATTAATATAGTGCCAGTGCTAATACAGTCGCTGAAATCATAGAGCTTTAGAATAAAGTTTAAATAATTACAATATAATGTGATATTAAATCATATTGTACATGTATATCTGTACAATATGAAATCAGTAATCAATCAAATACTGTAAAACATGAGCAGCGAGTGACGTGTAACGCTGATACTGTAAAACATGAGCAGCGATGACGTAACGCTGATACTGTAAAACATGAGCAGTGACGGGAGTGTAACGCTGATACTGTAAAACAGCAGCAAGTAACATGTCAATCTGTCTTCTATCTTCAGCTCCAGATAAAACATGCAGTAACCCAGGCTGAGATCCAGCAGCTCAAGAGGAAGGTATGGCCATCACAGACATCACCTTTACTGTAAATGATGTCACCTTTTTCAACCAATTTTCCTTGCTTAAGGTTTGGAGATAATTAGCATTTAGCACCTTAAACAACCTTATGTAACCCTTGTTGTGACCAGTTTTCTCCTCTCCTTCTCTTTCTCTCTCACTCATTCTCTCCCTTTCTGTCTCTCCCTCTCTCTCTCTCTTCAGCTGGCTCAGGCTGAGCAGGAGAAGCTGCGCTGGCGGATGGAGAAAGCTCAGCTGGAGCAGACGGTGAGGGAGAATAAGGAGCGGATGGAGAAGCTGGAGGGTTATTGGATGGAGGCTCAGAGTTTGTGTCAGGCTGTGGATGAGCACCTGAAGGAGACGCAGACGCAGTATCAGGCCCTGGAGCGCAAGTACAGCAAAGCCAAACGCCTCATCAAAGAGTACCAGCAGAAGTGAGTGCAGGGCATTGTGGGTATTGAAGTCTCTTATGTATATGTGTATGGCTATAGTGAACAAAATAATGTATAAGGTAAGGCTGTATAGGGTTATATAATATGTATGGTATTTAGAGTTTACATATGGGAAGAGTTTACATATGTGTATATGTGTGTTTTAATGCAGAGAGATTGAGTATTTAAAGAAGGAAACTGCTCAGCGCAGAGCACAAGAAGAATCAGAGACCAGTCACAAGGTGGAGGCAGAAAACCTCCAGGATAAGGTGTGTTTCTGTCATCTGTGATCTAGGGTTTTAAAAATCATTATGTCTTGAAACTCTTTATTTATATTCATTTTCACACTTTGTCCTAATGGCCGTGTATTTTTCTCTTAGATTACTGACTTAGAATCCAAGGTAGGTGCTTTGAAGAACCTGGAGCCCTCGTAAGCTTCCTGCTGTGGAGCGATGGAGAGAACGAACAAAATGCCTTTGACCCCGCCCACTCTAAACTCCGCCCTCATTCTCCCTCCATGACCTGAAGCCGAACTGATGAACTACAGAAAACATGATGAGGGGGAGGAACCGGGGACAGAGTGGACAAACCAAACACAAACGCTGTACCAGATGCCTGACGGACGTCTACTCATCAGCCAATCAAGAGGCCCGTTTTATAGCCATTTAGTCATGTTTTCCTTCTTTCTTTATAAGCGCCCTTAATCCGCACTCGGCAGGAATGTAGAACTTCTTTGGTGAACGGACACAAACTCGAACGCTTGCAGCAAAAACTTGTAGCTTGAACACAGACAGAACAGAGGCCCATGCACACCCCTAATGAGGAGACGATCAGAGCGAGGGGCGTCTGCACAGCAGTGATCGACGAATGGACTGTTTGTATATATTCTTGCATATATTTAAATATATGAAACGCTTAAGCAATGTGCCAGGGGAGGAGAGGGGGGTAAGGGCTGTACCTGTCATATATAGGCAAATAATACAGTAAAAAAAGGTCCATTTCAATTTTTTGCATGGACAGAATTTGCAAACAGGGTGTGAAGGGTGTAAGCCTGACGTTTAGAATTAGCATTCAGGGGCTTCTCGTATTTGCTTCCTGTAAAAAACAAATAGCATTCATGGAACAGTGTGGAGTGAGTGAGGGATTATGGGTAATCATTCAGCGATCATTTGAACCTGCTCAGCTAACAGTTTAAGGTTGTAAGAACGTTTTCCCAATGTTTCCATTAAGTAAAACAACATTGAAAATGTTATTTAATATAAAATGTCCAGTTTTTTAGACATTGCATTAACATTATTGCTTGGTTATAAGAATGTTATTCAAACGATTTTAATTCTGTTAACATTTTAAAAATTTCCACTACTTAATATTTGAGATACGTATATGATATATAATGTTAAAAACGTTCAACTTATGTTACTGCAGGAACATTTTTGATAACTTTGAGAGAACTTTAATAGAAGGTTATCCAAAGTTCTGGGAATGTTCCCTGTTAGCTGAGTGGGAGCCAGTATCGCTCTCTGTTATCGCAAACTCCAGTTATGAGATGTGTTTAGTTTTGTATCAGAAATATGGCCTTGTGTTAAAGCTACCCAAAACCTTTCACTCTGGAGACCACAATCTCCACCCGCACTGCAGAGAGTTCTGGAGAATCGGCTGGTTGCCATTCTCTTCCAGCAGAACATGGATTCATTCAGTATTATTTATCCATATATATTTAATGTGGAATCTAGTTTTTCCTGTTTTGTGGTGCTGTAAGCCACAAAGATCTAAATGTGTTTTAATTAGAGTTTTGGAATTGTGCTCCTGGGAAAACTGGAATTCTGACAGCAATTGATGAAGTTTGAGGTTTCAGGTTTACGTCGCACTTTCTGTTGATTCAAGACCAGCTTGTGTTGCCTAAATCCAGAGCTGATCTCAGATCAGCCTGCTTCCTAAACCCAGTTATACATGGTTAGATCTGATAGCTGTGATCTGTTCTCCTTGGTGTGAATCAAGGAGAATCATCTGGTTTCCAGTTCTTGTTTGTGCAGTATTGCAGTATTAAAAAAACAAATATTCTCAAATTTTTGTTTCTACATTTTTAAATATATTTCATTACGTTTTTTTACACATTGGTTACAAATGGTGACTAAAAAGATAAGATAATAAAAAACAAACAATGGTGTTGGGTTTTGTCAGAGGATATAAGACAGGATCTTAAAATGGTGCTCTGATGGCTGGACCAACCTTATTTTAAACTTCATCTTTAACTGTATTTAACATGAGCTTGCTTATCTGAGTTTTGTTCTCAGTCAGTTAACATCTGAAGTTTTTCTGTGTAAAATCGACCTATTAATTGCTTGTAGTCTCTGCATAAGATGCGACAGGAGAAAATAACACACGTCACCTAGTTTAATAAATGAAATAGGGAGTACAAGCATTGAGTGAAAAATATATATTTTCATTGCATTTGGAATGAAACTATTAAAGGTGATGAATGCTCTTGAATTGGTCATTTTGGATGCACCTCATCAGTCATTTTACCATGATTAATACCTTGATAGATGTACATAGATCTGTAAACACGTGAGGGCTTTTTTCTGGACAATGTCAGGAAAACTTTGATTCCCCTCAGTGGGTTGATAAGGAACTTTTTTAAGTAGCAGGATCGGTCGTGTTTGCTGGATTTGTTGCTGTTAGATTTCCAGACATTGATTTTGTGTGCTTTACACTGTAGGAACAAGCCACCAGAGTCCAGGATTCATGAACTGAATCCACCGCTTTAAATCTTATGAATGCTTTGGAAATTTCTCACGCTTTGCTTATAGCTGCTGCCTTTAATCTTGAATTCGCTTCCATGTACAGAAACGGGATTTAGTGTTACGCTCCTGGCTGGTTTAATGGATCCTATTTATCCTCTGTGTCTGCAGTTTATTGACATCTGATAATGTCTGATAATGTCAATACAACGTAACTTAAAGATTACGTTGTACAGGTGTTGTTGCTTCAAAGAGCTACAACTGAAGAACCACGATTGTATTTGCTGTGCATCATGATGAGGTGGAGACACACAGGTGAAATGCACCTGATTTTATAGTCGGTTTATAAATAATTGGTTTAACGTCCTCTGTACTGACTTTAGTTTCATTTTTAACCCCGTCATGTAAATTGCTACCACATGAACCAGAAGAAAATGTTCATGTGAAATAAGCGTCATGTTCCATAATTGCATTTACTGTCATTATTAATAAATGCAGAAATGTGCTGAGCAACAGTATTAAACTGTCCGTTTTGAAAGTCACGGTGTGAGCTGCATTTATTTCACGTTTGTGCCACTTTAGGACAGATGAGTTTTTGTGGAAGATTTTTTTTTCTTGTTTGTTTTACATCATACATGCTTCTGGTTCTCATGTATTTGTTCAGCTTTTGTGCATTAAAACTAAAACGGTAACAATTTACAGAGGATAAGGTTCAATTCGTTAACATTAGTTAACCTGAACTAACAACAAACAATACTTTTGTTTATGCATGTTAATTTCAACCTACTAACATTTTTAAAATCAAAAGTCCCAGCTGGATCCAGATGTGTCAAATCAACTTGATTTTAAAGTAACCAACAAATGCTCAATTCAAGACCAACACATCAGACAAAGTCTCTGTTTAGCTGTTAAGCACTCATGCAATCTGAATTACTGTTATTTGGCACAAATGCAACTAGTATAACCAAATGTACATACACAGTTACCACACACAGACACACACGGGTGACTGAAGCTCATCGAGTGCTCATCACAAGAGGTTTTATTTTATTTTAGATGCATCTTTGTCTCATATCAAGTAAGTGGGCGGGGCCTGGATGTTGCTCCGCCCACTCACTTGTCATTGGACGTGTCTGAGTTTCAGAGAATCGCACTGTAAACACGGACTTCTGTACAAAACCAAAACAACGATATAATACCCGCTTTAAAAGAGCAATTTTAAACAAATCAACCTCTGACTAAATAAAAACTGCAGAACCCAAGTAAACCGTCCACATGCTGTACAATTTATCATTGCAGACAAACAACGCAAAATAAAAAATGATGCAACCAAAACAGAGGATATGTACAAGTCTTCTGTAAAGAAATGAGAAATATCAAAACGAAACAACGAAAACAGCAGATAGACTGTACAATTCTTTCATCGTAAACCGCAGACTCTTTTAACTGTACACGTACATCTTTGTCTCTGATTTACAAAACAAATATTCTGATTGAGAGTCTTTCTCGTAGCTCTTACATAAAATAGAGTCATATTAATATTACTTTTGCTATTTACATGAGATATGTACAGTGACGCCTTGCAGGCATTCGTTTATATGAGCGAGTCCAATCCAAGACGAGTCGATCCGTACAGAGGCCCGATCGGAGCTCGTTTAGTTTTCCTAGCTTATGAGAGTTCAAGGGAAACGGGTGCAAATAAAGCGATGCTTTTCTGTGTGAAAAGAAAGTGCTTCTCTGTGTAACTTATAAGTAAAACTAGCTTGGGCCATCAGAAACCACTAATATTAACATCAAAACAGATGATGAATTTGTAGACTTTGTCACAGTTAACAAAAGTTACAAAACAATGCATTTGGTCACTTACGCTTTGATTTTTTATCAATCTTTTATAAGAGTGACCGATGACTTAATTTGGCTTCTGTGGGAGTCTTGTTGTACTGACTGAATCTGATTAAAACTAAATCTCAAGTATTTAGACTTATTTACATGAAATCAGGATCATTATGAGAAGATTCTGTACGCGGGAGCTGGTCTTGGATTCGGGACTCATCTGATGGCTGGGGATCCATTTGTTTTGTACAGAACACTAACAGCTAATGAGGGTTACAGTAAGTGCCAGGCTGGCAGGGAGACGGGAAGACCAAAGGTCAAAGTTTAGGAGGTCAGATTGTCTCATGTTTGGAGGGACGTTTAGGGGAACATAAGGGGAACGTTTAGGGATAACGTAAGGGTTTGAATGGACAGAAAGCAGCCTTTTTGACGACCCGGGTGACAGATTATTCGTAAGCCAGTGACCCAGTTGGGCGTCAGTTTGGTTCAGTTCAACTGATGGCAGTGCAATCAGAACAGGTTTCCCTTTAGTTAAGAACAGCAATAAAAAATCCGGACCTTTACATGTAGATTATTTACACTGACACAGACTCAAATCACTATTCACACCGTTTTCATCAACAACTCTCCGGGTTCAATGATTTGGGGCGGAGCCTGAGATGACTGACAGCCCAGCTGGGTTGATCTGTGGCTATGAAGAATGGGGCGTCTGGGGTTTACTGAATGGAACAAGAGGCTCTGTAGATATGGCTTGTAGGTCCCTTCACATGTCTTTGGGCTCCAGCTTGCTGGACATCTCGAAGAGCAGGTTCTGATTGTCGATGACCTGCAGCTGTCTGACGTATGCCTTCGTCTGGAGGTGCGAGGGGGACGGCTCCACCTCCACTGCTGTGAGAGAAGAACATACAGAAGAAATCCATTAAAGAAAGAAACGGACATCACAATGACTTGCAGATTTTAACCAAGAATATTTAGCTGATGAGAAACTTTAAAGCTGTTCCATGAATATAAAAAATTATTTGTTATGAATCTTTTTTGCCTGAAATTTTTTTTATTTGTTTTATTCACAGCATCGTGTTATTGTGATATGTCAGACTACTCAGCTAACAATTTTGGGTTGCAAGAATGTTCCATAACATTTTCCATTAAGTCATCAAAATGTTACAAATGTTGTTTTGAGGTCCAGTTAATGTTCTAAAGGTCCAGTTTTTAAGACGCTATATTAACGTTATTGCTTGGTTATTGGAACATTGTTCAAACTTTTTTAATTCTGTAAGTTTTTAAACCATTCCACTAACAACTAAACATTTTTCATACAATATATATATATATATATATATATATATATATATATATAACATGTTCTACTAACGTTACTGCAAAAATGTTTTCAATAACTTTGAGAGAACGTTTATAGAATGTTAGCCTGAGAATGTTCCCTGTTAGTGCACAGATTTATCACAAGGTAATACTTTAGTTGACCACATGGTGGAGTAATAGAGCTGAAAAATCAGCATTCATGTGCGCACACACACACACACACACACACACACACACACACACACACACACACACACACACACACACACGCTCATGTGTCCAGCTGACCTAACTTCAGAGAGACAGCATCTGTTACTAAGCCACACTAAAAAGAAAACTGCAAGAGCAGCAAGAGACAGAGAGAGAGAGAGCAGCTCTTTTCAGTATCTATGAATAGCTGCACATTGTTCTCTCTGATCTCAAGAAATAAAAAGTGTCACTGCGCCTCTGCATCAGATCCAGCTGTCAATCATGTTCTGCTGGAGAGACGGATGCTGCTGCAGGTTCATACAGATCCAACATCTACAGCAGCAGCCTGAGGAACATTTCCAAGACAATTCTGAGACAACTGTTGACATACAGTAAGAGTGTACAGCTACAACCAAATCAAGTGGATAGCCATAGTCCTACAATCTAGTCTTTGATGAAACATATTTGACTTCATATTAACATTTTTTTCATCTTGCCAAATCTGAGCACAGTTTGAGACATTGTTGAGATCTCTTCCGAAATTGCAGATGAGACATATTTAAGATAGCCAAGATCTTTTTCTCAAGCCAATAAAACCAAGCAGAAATGGAAGCATAAGTCTCTGAATGTCATCGGTTTCATCTGAGGTTTTGAAGTGTTCTCGTCACTTTTATTCACAAAACTGATCTGGGATCAGTTGATCCACAGTATCCTTCCTGCGACAGCAGGAGAGCATTAGATACAATCACACAGTCATTCAGTCTAACATCCGAGCAGCCCCACCGCCGCCAAAGTTCTCAGAGAAATCTTAGCATAAGCAGCTATGCATGGTCTCAGAAATGTCATCGGCTACATTATGTCCCTTTAAACTGATGCCCTCTGGCCTGTATACGTCACTGCATGACTCTCAGAGAACCTGCAGAAATGTCACCGCTAATGGAGCTGTGACGCCGGCAACAAACGCAACGTAACATCCCAACAAACGTTTGAGATCATTCGAGAACATTCTTAGAACATTGGCAAACATTCTCTAAAACTAAAATTCTCTTAAAGTTAACAAAAACATTCTTGCAGTAACGTTAGTAGAATGTTATACGCTATATAACGTTATATATTAAAAACATTATTCTTAAACAGTTAGTGGAACATTTTGTAAACGTTACAGAATTTTAAAAAATGATTAAATAACATTCTTATAAGCCAGAAATAATGTTACTATGTCTAAAACAATTCATGCTTTGAATGTTTATATAACTTTCAACATTTCAACATTTTTCAACTTTTAACATTTCAACATTTTTGTTACTTAATGGAAAAGTTGGGAAACGTTCTTACAACCTAAAATTGTTAGCATATCTAGAAAAATATGTCCCTCGTTTTGAGGGACGATCTAAATGAATCTCTTCGCTGCACATACAGAAAATGATGCGTTTTAAAATGGCTACTTCTGTGCAGGCACAAATATAAATCAAGTGTGCTTGGCTGGGCATCAGTCCCTCTAATGGAAATGCATGAGGGCAGAACACTCAGGTGGATGGAGAGAGAACGAGCCCTGATAATTACAGCTCTCATTCAGAGGGAAAGACAGAAAAATAAATGCCCTGACCCATGGAGACCTGCCGCTCGTCTTCAGTACACTGACATCACTGCAGCTTCTGCACGGCAAAGAGCTACATCAACAATAAAATAACAGCCAAAGGGGTATTTTCTAAATGAGTTCTCTCAAAAACTGAGATGACTAGTTATAGTGTTCCAACAATATAGCTGAACAATAACAAAGCCCCTCAAAGGCAAGTTAATTCACTTGTCGGCCATCTTGGTAATGCCTCCAGGCAGCTGTTTTCTATGTAGATACCAGACAAACAAGTACAGCTTCTGCTTTATTAGGTTTGGTTAAGATTGTTTTTCAATAGAACACGTTAAATCAGCAAACCTGTCAGACAATAATATGATACATTTTGCTTCTTTAGATCAAATCACACTAAAACTATATCATGCAGTGAATGGACATGCCCGCCTAGAGTAAAAAAAAATACAATTTTATTAGAATTGGAATATAATTTCTAATTTAATTATTATCAATAATTGACTGGATGTCACAGCCATGGGTTAGTGGTTATGTAACATTTCCAGCCAACAGGGAACGTTCTCAGAACATTGGCTAACATTCTCAAAAAGCTGTCTCTAAGTTCTCTCAGGTTATTGTTAAGTTAGATACTGTATCATTTCAAAAACATTATTCTTAAGCTGTTAGTGAAACATTTTAAAAAGAAGCAAATGAACACAAATCAAAAAATGTTTGACTAGTGTTCCCATAACAAAGCAATAATGTTAATACAACATCTAAACAATTGGATGTTTTGAGCATTCTAAGAACATTCAAAACAACATTTGGGAAACGTTCTTACAAGGTAAAATTGTTAGCAGGGTTATCTGACACATCAAGGAATGACTGTCTCTAATATTAAAAAAACATGATTCACTATTATTATAAAAATAATCATCACTGAGTAAAAACAGTTTGATATATGTTTTTCATTCCAGATGTCTTACTTAAATCACTCTGTCGTATAATAAATCATCTTCAGAGCCATTATCGGCCTTTATTTGTTCTTGTTTATCATTTGATGATCATAGAAACGGGTTTAAATAGATGATGAGAAAATGATGCATGACAACCTCAAAACAAACAGTATCGTGAAGCGGAAGCAAAACAGAAAGATTCGTCGGGTGTGATAGTGCATATGGTCTTTGAAGGCACGCAGATGATGCAAAAGACAAATCGATGGCTGCGTGGGCGCATGCCGAGTCACGACTTTGCAACCTTGCATGACGTCA
The DNA here is from genome assembly GCA_036877525.1 of Chromobotia macracanthus. Classification (NCBI taxonomy): domain Eukaryota; kingdom Metazoa; phylum Chordata; class Actinopteri; order Cypriniformes; family Botiidae; genus Chromobotia; species Chromobotia macracanthus. The sequence goes on from JAZGTH010000104.1 coordinate 817,804, forward strand.
TGGTTGCCACAGAAACCGTGTTTTGTTTGTGTGATTGTTGAGATTTTAATCTAAGGAATGTAGATTCCAACACACTGGGCACTGAAAGCAAAAGCATTAGGTTCACCGTATTAACTGATAACTGATCTAGGGCCAGTTTAATAAACAAATCAAGCCACAAAAAATGAAAACTGGTCCAAGATCAGCACAAAAAACACACCCAAGTCATCCAATGGCAGTACAAAGATCTATAATGAGTAAGTTATTGCCCATGACGTGCAGGTGATTGTTAATATAACAGCAAAATAACAAAAGAGTGTGTACACATAAATGTTTTGAAGCACTGCCCAGCTGTTGCATGCATCTGTGCGTGTGTATACACATGCTGTGGGTGTGCGTGCATGTGTGTTTGTGTTTTGAAGGGGTGCCCTGTAGCGTGTGGCCCCCCCAGGGCTGTGCTGTCCTAAACAGACGGGCTGCGGCAGGGTGGAGCAGCAGTCTCACTGAACTAATCCACTCAGACAGGTGTGTGAGTGTGTGTGTGTGTGTGCGTGAGTGAGTGTGTGTGCGTGAGTGAGTGTGGGTGTGGGTGCAGGTATGTTATGTCGGCGGGTGGAGACATGCTCTACTTTTGCATTAATTCTTTCTGACAGGTCAATTTCTGTCTGTCTGTCTGTGGGTGTATCACAGATGTGTGTGTATCTGTGACTGTATGTGTGCGTACATACCTAGCTGACTGCTCCTATACCGCCTGATGCTTCGAACCATCTCAGCCACTTTGTGCTGGAGAGAGAGAGAGAGAGAGAGAGAGAGAGAGAGACAGAGAGAGAGAGAGAGAGAGAGAGAGGGAGAGAGAGAATAGAATATTTAAATTACCCTCCTTTCATTATTGGTTTACAGTAAGAAAATATATGCACCATTGAACTGTACTGCACATCATATAACTGCATGTTCTGCAGTGTAAATGTTTTCTTTTAGAGGCTGAGCAGAACACTGTGTCTGCTATAATAATATAGCTATAATTAGCTATATTATAATTAGCTTTATATAAAAACAATAAAGCCTATGGCATCCTCAAAGGTAAAATAATCCATAACTAAAGCAAATTATATATATATAAATCCTGGATAAGAAAGCTTGGTTAATGTGCGTGTGTGTGTGTAAGCACATCAGTGCTTCCATAACATATGCCAACTCACCATTTTCTCAAAATTAACCAGTTCCCCATGGAAACTCTTACAGCTCTCATGGAGGAAGGTCAAATCTGCAGAGAGAGAGAGAGAGAGAGAGAGAGAGAGAGAAAGAGGGTGAATGCATAATAAAGGCAAGGCTTATGTAATGACATGTCATCGGTCAGCCAGGCGTCTCTCTGGCAGAGCTGAACTGAAACTTGACATCTACATGTGAGTATAAAGAGAGAGAGAGAGAAGTGAACAGTCAGCAAGCATGATCTTTGATCAGAGAAAGAGAGAGAGAGAGAGAGAGAGAGAGAGAGGAGATAAAAAAGTAAGACAAAAAGTGCTAATAATGAAGCATTTACAGGAACTGTAATCAAACACAACTGTAATGTTCATACACATGTACTAATACAGCATATTCTCAGAGTCACCTACTGTACTACACATACACAATACTACACACTTCCATACTAATGAATACAGGTTTAAATATTTCACATAGTTTTGCTTTTTGGTATATGCTTTTATTTTTATTTTCATTTTTATTTTTATTTCAACGTACACTTTTGTTGTTAACAATGATATCACAGCTATGTTTATTCTAGAGTCTGTGTTTCCTGATTCAAGAATGATTGACTGTGTTTGTATATGTATTGTATTTGAGCTGAGCTCTGTATTACAGTCTCAGAGTTTTGATGCTCAACTGATCCTGACAGACTTGAGTCATGAGCAGCTACAGGGAAGAACACAGAGAAAGAGAGAGAGAGACTACAGACAAAAGACAGAGAGAGAGAGAGAGAACAGATGGGTGCAGAATAGAACTGCTGCCTATATATGAATGTGTGTGTGTGTTATAGTTGTGTGCATGCAGGTACAAAAAGGAAAAAAAATCGTATTTCTCAGAATTTTTCTTTTTATTGCTCATGAGATTTAATAGTTCTGATTGAAATATTGGCTTTGCATTTAACTTTATTTCAGAAGTTACTTATAAAGTTCTTTAGAGGAAATAAAAATAGAGACAGAACAAACACCTTCTGTCTCTAATGCTATGTAAGAGATACAGGGATACAGGTGAGATATTAATAAGATAAGAAGTAAGATAAGAAGATCTTGTGTTTTCTGTAGCATATAAAACTTAAGTTTGCAAAACCAACTTTAAAAACAACTTCACACACACACACACACTTATGCTGCACAACAATGTGAGGAAAAGTGTGTGTCAGTTTATCTCCTGTATTTTATAGTGGACTTTAAGAAAGTTTATCGTGAGATGCTCAGCATGACACCATTGTAACAGTAGGTGTGCATTTCACTTTACAATGTGTGTATATAATGAAAAACAAACAACAGCTCCAACAGTGTGTGTGTGTGTGTATCATTAATGTGTATGTATGTATGACATTTGCTGCTGTATGTTTGGATTCACAGGGGTTCTCAGTTCTCTGTGCACAGGAGCCACAGAACAGAGGGCCATAAATGAACCAGACGGAGCATTTCAGATCAACTTTAAAGCCGCAGCAAGAGAGAACTTAAGAAGAACACATCTGGACAGCAGCTGTGAGAAGAAACTGAATCCAGCCTGTAGTGTTACTGTACCGTGAGTGTGTGTTTATGTGTTCAGGTTAAACTTGTGAAATTCAGTTATTCTGAAATGTCCCACAAATACAGTGATATCTTGACCATCATGTCTTTGAAAGCTCCTGGATAAAGTACTGGAGAGATTCTTACCCTTTAGCAGCAGTGGAGTGAAGGGTATAAGAGGAGCTCTCAGACTTGCCAGGAGATCTCTGTAGGACTTGTGGTTTCTGGATGGATCCTGTAACAACAAACATGAAGAGCTTCTTTATAAACCTTCTCCAGAAGATCATGTTATTGCTCAGGAGACCTGATGGATGTCTCCAATATTTAATTAAGTAAATTAATCAACGTTGTATTAGCTGTTTCTCCTCAAATTCCTTCAGAATTCAAAACAGACACAAATGAGATACTTGGTGACATACAGTAAAGAGTATACAGATATGAAATTAATGTGGATAAAGTTCAGGTAATTTGGTCTATGAGGAATCTGATGAGGAATGAGCTCACTGGTGTCTATGAGAAACAACTTTATATGAGATATTTCAGAGATCTCATTTGGGATTTTACTGTATAGCTGAAAACTCACCGCGATGCTCTCAAACTGCTGAAACTGCTTCCGGAACTTTCCTGGCAAACCCTGTCAAAACACACACATGTTGAGTTTTCATGTGTTATGGAGACATTCCATAGACGTAATGGTTTTTATATTGTACAAACTGTATATTCTGTCCCCCTACACTAACCCCTAAACCTAACCCTCACAGAAACTTTTAGATTTTCAAAAATGATCATTTTGTACGATTTATAAGCTTGTTTCCTCATGGGGACTTCAAAAATGTCCCCACAAGGTCAAAATGCACTGGTATTACTATACTTGTGGGTACATTTGGTACCCATAATATTTGACACAATTAACGTGCCAGCAAATAAAACAATTAGCAAGTTTCGAAAACAACATATAAAACATATACAGTTAAGAAAGAGAGGATGGAGTATTTTTCTCTTAAGAGAAACATCTGCATTAAAGTTGAAGGCGGACATAGAAACATCTCCTTTTGCGAAGCACGGCTAATTCACTTCTGTTGCCATGACAACCGCTAATAGCCTCCTGCCGAGAATAACACTCGACGGTTCTTAGGAACGGAGCGCAGGCAGAGGTGCTAAAAGTGTGTGAGTGCGAGAGAAGAGGTGAAAGAGGGAGAAAACAAACGAATGCACTCACTTCCCAGGTCAGACGGAGGCGGCTGACGGCAGGATTGTCCAGACCCAAAACCAGCGCCAGAAAAGACAGCAGGTCCTGCTGCTGCTTACATCTAAAACACACACACACAGCTGTTAACACACAATCGTGTACACAGTTTAACACCTGTAATATGCTGCTTTTCCTTCAAGAGGCCATATTCCACATTTTTATAATTCGTTTTTCTCTCCTGACTTGTCAGTCAAGATTTCTCGCACGTACGTTTTTCAAATACAATCTCAATTTTTCTTTTTTTCACCTCTGTGGTGCATAAAATTGACACTGTTTATTTTGTCACTGTACCTTTAATAACGCTACATGTAAATTAACAACGTTGCATGTCAAATGACTAACGCCGCCTCCGTCGAGCAGCTGAACACCAGGTGTTGATGTACGTGGGTGCTCGCATGCTACTGCGTCCGCCGTTCTGACGTCAATACCTGACCAGTATTTGAGCGACACTCACAAGGCTGCGATCTTTATGAACTTGCGCAGCAGCTGTATCCTCTTTGGAAGTGACTGGCACTGCAGGATCTCCGTGGCGACCCAGTGCTGCACTTCGCTGCATCGCTGCAGGATCAGCTCCAGGTTTAGGGGGCGCCAGCGAGCCTGTTCCCCGTGAAACACGTAACACACAAACTCCACCTGTTCAAACACAACCCAGATAAAAAATGAACCATGCACCGGAACAAAGACTCAAGGACAACATTGCATAACATCCCCAGTTTTTTTTCTGCTATGCAACAGCCTAAACTTCAGTCATTTTCCTGAGGCACAAATTAAGCCTTTAAAACAACATGGATAAGAAAGATTTCAATGGAAAACTCCAGAAAGTCTGTTTTAGCCAAGCCCTAATCTGTCTTTGTACTAAACTTGTCCCACCAGTTCCAGTGTTTCAAGATTTCAGACTGAAACTGTGGCATGAAAATAGATTTGTTAAGGAATATAAATTGTTAAGGAGTCGGGCAGGACTGATTTATTTGTGCATTTAAACAGCCTGAACTTTTAAAATCCCACATGATTAATTATAACCAGAGTTAAATGTGGAGCTCATGAGGTGTTTGTTTCTCAGATAACTTCTGATCTTCTGAATGCAACTGAAGCATCTTCAGATTGTTCTAGAGGTTTGGTGGTAATATGGGAGAGTGTAATATGAAATATTTTGATATGGTCATCTTCATAACACTATACAGAAGCTTCACACAGAAATGTGAACCTCTCTGATTGTGTTCTACAGTGAACGACTGATGTTCTGATGGTTCAAGGGCCGTAGCCCCAGCTTCAGGTTGTAAAAACGCTTCCCTAATGTTTCCATTAAGTGACAAAACCATTAAAAATGTCATTTTGAAAGTTCTAGCAACGTTCAAAACATCCAGTTTTTTAGACTTTGCATTAACCTTATTGCTCGGTTATAAGAACGTTATTAACTTTTTTAAACGTTCCACTAACTACTTCGTTTTTTATATATGTGATATATAATCTTAAAAAAAGTGTACTAACATTACTGCAAGAACTCTGAGACAACTTTTAGATAATGTTAGCCAACGTTCTGAGAACGTTCCCGGTTAGCTGGGCCATCCTCACCTCGTGCACACAGCTGAACATCTCCCAGTCAAACGCGACCAGCTGATTGGCCACTTCCTCTGCGCTCATGTCATGGAGTTTGCTGTCGCCTGGTGACCAGTGGATCTCCTCGGGAAGAGGTATCTGAGAAAGATGTGTGGGTGAGAACAGAGCTACAGCACCAGAGACAGTCCACCACATCAGTAAGTTTACATGCATGTTGCCATGGAGACATACCCTCATATCAAACTTTTTTATTCCACAACTTTTTATTTTCTACCTCAGTTTTTCCTCACACAGTAAAGCTTTACATGGTTTTATCTCAGAATTACGATTATAAATAGCTGGAGCTCAGTGTTTTGTACTCGTGGAGGAAGCTGAAAACATGTTCAGACACAACTGTCAGCATCTGTGCTGCGTGGCTGAACAATCACCTAAAACATTCAGATGTCAATCCAGGGCTTCTGATCCAAGATCTCAACCCTTGATAGATCATTCCAGCAGAATGTTTACTGCAGTCATCTACAGTATGTTTCCTACTCAGAAGGTCTTCACTAAACACTGTCATTTCTGTGCTTGAATAAAAGATCTATCAAATATCAACAGATTGTCACAAAAACACGGGTCTCCATGGCAACACCACTTCCTCCCTCCACATGGCTGTCTCGCCCACGGTTCTCACCAGACTCTCCAGCTCCGAGGGCTCACAGGCGAACAGGTGGGTGTTCACACCCAGAGTTGTGAAAACAGCCTCATCGCTGGGACGGAACACGGCCTTCTCTGAACAAACACACACGTGTTCAGAACATCAGAGCAGATTCAACCCCAAACTGCCCAGATAACAATGTTAGGTTGCAACAACGTTTCCCTAACATTTTCATTAAGTAACAAAAACATTGGATATAAGAACACTAAACCTTTTTTTAATTCAGTAACATTTACATTACATTACATTAAACGTTCGGCAGACACTTTATCCAAAGTAACTGAAAGTGCATTCAAGCACTTTATCAGACATTTTATCAGTATGTGTTTCCTGGGAATCGAACCCATGACCTTTGCGATGCTAACACAATGTAAAATTGTAAAATTGAATAATATAGTAAAATTGTATAATATATACAGTAGTGTCAACAATCTTTCCTTATGACTCTCTGCAGCACACACATGCAGTTTGGATGGTGTTGGTGTGTATCTGTACATGTGGCTCTTTTAGCACTCTTACCCCCTGATGAGGTGACAGCCACCAGTATGAGGTTGGCAGGTTGGGTGGGCTGATCTTCACTGTACTGGAGCTTCTCTTTCACCAGAGCCAAGATCTCCCCGACACGACAGGACAGTCGACTGCGAATGGTCACGTATGAGTGATCCGGTGTGTAAACTCTGCAGAAGACTGAAGAAGAACCAGACAGTCAATCTTGCTATTCATCATACAACACACACAGTTGTCACTTATCTGTCATCTGCAACTGACACAAAGTTTAATCTGCTTAACACACAGTGTAACACACAGCTGACCAATGAGCTTTCAACAGACAACCGATAACAAGAAGGTAATTTAGCTGATTCACTAAATGATTCATCAGACTGATTCTGACCAATAACCTGCAAGTTTGTAAATCTTTTTCAGCCATTCATTAATTATCGTGACTCATATTAGTCGCACTATGTTTGTTTTTGAGCACTGTCATCAAATCAAAAACAATAAAACGCTGCATTATTTTACAAAGTACAGTTTTTTAACTCTGTAAAAATATTATTTCTCTTGCCGGCCCAGTTAACAATTTTAGGTTGTAAGAAGGTCTTTGCAACATTTCCATTAAGTAACAAAAACGTTAGAAAGGTTATTTTGAAAGTTCTGGGAACATTTAAAACATTGTATTAACATTATTTCTTAGTTATAAGAATGTTACTTAAACATTTTTCATTTTATAACTTTTTAAAACATTCCACTAACAATTCAAGAATGAAAGATTTTTGATATATGATATATAACATTAAAGAAAAGTTCTAGTGATGTTACTGCAAGACATTTTTGAGAACCTTAAGAGAACTTTACAGAACGTTAGCCAATGTTCTGAGAACTCACTTTAAACAGTATGAAGTATGTAAAGTGTTGACTTCCTCTGCACTCAGACAGAGGCAGGACGGTCACTGCAGGCTTCAGGGTCAGCAGTGTTTGTACTGTCACACTGTCTATTGATGAAGGTCTGGGAAATAAATCACTTAGCTTGGCTAGAGACTCTCATTTCATCAGATGAGCTCAATGAACCTACAAAACTTGGCAGACGCTCCCTAAGACCCGATCTGTCATCCTGCTCTGAATGAAACTGAAGGAAACTGGCACTTTCACAAAGAATGAAAAAGATGATTCACTGAAACTCTTCTCATGAGCGCTTTTGAACAGCTAAGCAAATGCAGCGGAAATAAACTGCTCCAAAGGTTATTACAGTCTGAAACTTTTAATTTAGTTTAGTTTTCAATTTGTCCATTCAAATTTGTTTAGTTTTTATTTGCTTTCCCTCTATGATGGTTAGTATTAGTTTAGATTTTTTTTTTCTAATTCTAGTTTTAGTTTTTTCAGTGTATTTATTTTTTCAATAGCTAAAACAAATTATTCTGAGGTCATTTTTGTCATTTCATTTGGAAAATGTCGAATAATTGGCCAAACTGGAATCATTTCCAATAATTAAAATGTTTTCAATGTTTTCAGTTTTTGTTTTTAAATGAATGATATTGCAAATGTTTTTTTCTCACTAACTATAGCAGCATTGGTCAGCTGTGTGCTGAGTGTAATATTTCTTCAGTCTGTTCAAACGTACTCTCGTCGGAGCCGCGGAAAGCCTCTCGCGGCTGCAGGCAGGCGTCGATCCGTCTGAAGTGTCGGAAGAGCGGACGAACCTGCTTCTTACGACTCTCTTTCTCCTCCTCCGCTCTGTTGGACAAACAGGGAAAAATATCAGTTAGTTATTCAATAATTTATTTGTCTCTAGTAGACAATTATTAGGTGTGCAACTAAAATATGTTAAGAAAATACAGCATTAGGGAGAGAAAATGTTCCATGTATGGACAAAGTATTTGAGAATGAATCATGAAGTGTTTAAACTGTTTGTTATGGCTGGATGGCGAGAAATTTTAACCTCCAGTAAGACACAGCGTCTCTAAGAGAGAGGAAATGAAATCAGTTTAGTTTAAACAGCACTTTTATATTAAATAGTTTGAAGTGCCGAATAAACCATAAAAATAACAGCAATTGCACAAAAGACCAAATAGACTGTTACTAATTTCATATGCAAAAACATTTCTGGGTAAAAGAACAAACTGTTTAATGGTTTATTAAACAGACGACTATCCTGCTGAGAAGCTTTTAATCAAAGTGACACAAGAAATGAAACGTTTTCATCTCTGGAGACAATCTGCATTCAATTCTTCTGAAGATCTTTTAAAGGGCTACTTTATGTGTCTCAATTCAGGAAACCAAGAGACTCTATATCCTACATGTATTATATAATTTCCTGTTCGGTTGTGGCTTCTACACCTTATAGCAAAACATTTCTGCTGTAGCTTTTATATTAAAGACAGAGTAAGCGATTTTTTTCCAGAAAGTCTCTTCACATCCTGATAGCATATAAATGTATTTATATCTCTTCTGTGAAAAGCGAAGGCCAATAAAATGTTCGTTCAATCATTGCATTCGGTCTGAATGCACTGATAGGATGTCCTACCTGCCTGTCACACGATGCATGCATTCATGCATTTTGGAGGTGTGCTTGGCTTTCATAGCTAGCTTGCATATTGCTAGCCTCTCTGAAATTGCCGACCCTGCCTGTAATACTGCACAGTGCAGATGAAGAGGAGCTGATGCTTACGGGCTGTGCAGTATCTCAGTCCAGCGCTGCAGCTTCAGAGCATCCTCCACCAGCTCAGGGAAGCGGCTGAGATCCTGAACGGCGCACAGATACAGTTCCTGAAACAACACATTTCGTCATTGTTAAGACAGAGACCCGGCTAACAACTTTAGTTTGTTAAAACATTTCCCTAATGTTTTCATTAAGTAGCAAAAACATTACAAATGATGTTATTTTGAATGTCTTAGGAATGTTTAAAATGTCCAGTTTTTTAGACGTTTTAGACGTCATTGTTTGGTTATAGGAGCGCTATTCAAACATTTCTAATTCTGTAACGTTGTTAAAACACTCCACTAACAACTTAAGGATAACATTTGGATATGTATAACATTAAAAAAGGCTCTACTAATGTCACCGCAAGAACGTATTGGATAACTTTGAGAGAACTTTCAGAGAACATTAGCCAACATTCTGAGAGCCACCCATTCCCTGTTAGCTGAGGCAGGAGAAAACAGAAGCACAAGATGGTGCTGAACCTTCTGCAGGGAGCAGAATTATTTCTCTGTATTTGAAGACAGTGAGTTTTAGCTTCTGGCCTGATCTCTGACTTTAAAAACGGCCGCAAGGATAAACAGAAGAAGAACAGAAGGTTCTGTGTAGCAGAACTGAAATATCATTATTAGAAAAAAAACTATATTTTTACAACATGTGTGTTTCTCTTTTATTAGGAAACACTGAGGTGAAACCAGGGGCTTTTTAAAACCATGTTTTGTTACCATAGTAACCTTCATCGTTTTCAATCAAAGAAGTCAAAAACTGTACAGATCACATATTATGTCTGTTTGAGTTTGTCTGTTTTCTTGTGCAGTTTGTAAACCTGCATTTATAAGTCGATATGTTTCTTTCAGTGTGGTGTTAGTTTGCAGTACCTTTGGGAAGTTATTGGAGCGCTCTCCTTCCTCCTGCAGTAAGTCTCTGTATGTATCCAGATAACGGAAGGCCACGGTCAGAACCGCAAGTTTCCGCTCCGCTCCGTCCCAGCCGGGCCAGCCCTCACCCTGCTTACCCTCTGCACTGAATCTGAGCCCGCGGTTAAGAAACAAAACACACACATACACCTGCCCTCACTTTCAATAAAACCCTTTACATACAGTTTCTCCTAAATACCTTGAACAGAAACATACATACATGTCTACACCTGTTTAGACAGATAGATGACTAGACAGCTAGTTAGACAGACAAGAGTGTCAGAGAAAAAGAGAGATAGACAGACAGATATATAGACAGATTTGTAGTGTGTGTGTGTGTATAAACACATACTCAGACAGCTGCTGTCCGATCACCTGACACACATGCAGTTCTGGAAAAACAAAATCTGCTGCTTTGTGGCCAGACAGCCAGAATAATTACAACCTTTGAAAAGTATTGTGGGCGATGGAACACACCCATTATAACACACACACACACACGCACACACACACACGCATACACACATGCACACACATGCTACAACATAAACACAGGGAATGGATCTTTCTGTGCAGCTCTGTTACATAAGTCAGTGGTAAGTCACGCTGTACGCATTTTAAGCAAAACCAACACCGAATGTTTCAGCATGTAAAACGATCTAAAAATCTACGAAACACTCTCGACACCCTGTTCCCAATCACACACTCTCAGAATAAATTTAAAAGGAGCAACCCAGCCTCTTTCTCTGACACCCTGTCTAAAATTAAAAAAAGGCCCGAGAGTACAGCAGTGTGAGTTTCTGCCTATGGCAACCCAGATCTGTAACTCTATATCAGCAGCCACCACCTCTGTTTGGGTGCTGGGAAACAGAAGCAGTCTGAGCCACCGGGCAGCTGCTGTAGATGAACTCTGCAGGAGTCCTGGATCGCGGTTTCTACAGCGGTTTGGAGCCCAGCCAGATCAACTCCACCGAGGGCCTGTGAGCTTTGATCGCTCAGCCACTCAAACAGTGTGTGTGTGTCTGTCTGTGTATGTTCAGCTGAAACGGCTATCTGTGTCTAAGTAAAAAGGAATCATCCTTTCATCCATTAAAGTTTTTTAATCTTTTTATTAAATAAGGTCTGGTGAGCAGGAAGTGGCAGACCGAGCAGGAAACAGACGTGTTTGCCCAACAAAAGATGTACTCAGGCCGGGATTAGGTCGAGTTAAAGACTGGGAAAAAGGTGTGGAAGTGGAAAGATAAATGGCAGGGAAAAGGGAGAAAAGAGAGAGATCATTATGAGACGCAGTGGGGCTGGCGGTCGGGACAGATTAGCAGGGGTCACCGCAGACATTCGGGCGGGGGTACCCAGCTAACAATTTTATGTTGTTAAAACGTTTCCCAAACATTTCCATTAGTAACAAAAACACTAAAAATGCTATTTTGAATATTCAAAATGTCCAGTTTTCAGACAGTGTATGAACATTCTTGCTGAATTAAAAGAACGTTATTCAAATATAATATCTGTAAAATTTCTGATATATATAATACATGATGTTCAAACACGTTCGACTAATGTTACTGCAAGAACGTTTATAATAACTTTGAGAGAAATTTTTGAGAAATCTAGCCAATGTTTTGAGCACATTCTCTGTTAGCTGGGTAGGTCTGCCACAGACACGCTGCATTAGGAGCACAGAAGCATGCAGACAAACCTACCCAAGAATACCTTTATGCTTAAAGCCCACAGACAAGCCCCTAGACTCCATTATGATCTGGGTGAGGAGGGGGGCTCCGGCACTTACAGAAGGAATGTAGGTCACCAAAAGAGGAGGGGCTTATGGAGATATAAAGAGAGAAGGGTGTCCTCACTTTACACAAACACACACACACACATTCTCTGACACAACGCCTAAAGCTAACAATACAAACACATTCCTAACATTGCACTTTATCTGAATTGTGGCCAGTGAACGGCTTGGGAATGAAGGGCCGGGGCCAACAGCAGTAGCTCGCAGTAGGTTAGTGGCTAATTGGTAAATCATTTTGACCTAGCATGAACAGCACATGCGACTGCGTTCAGCCCCATGTGGTAGAAAACCGCAGCGCTCCTCAGCTGTGTGTGTAATGGGGTGTTGGCTGTTTTTGGCAGATAATTCTGTTTGTTTTGGAAATCCTCTGAAGACAGGCGAGGAGCCGGACGGCAAAGTTCCACAGCGAAAGATTTAACAATTACGTGCACTTTTTTTGAAGCGTCACGAAACAATGCGAAGAGAGAAAATGTTAGGCGCTAGCACAGCTGTCACTGAGATATTTCAACTCCAAACAAAACATCACGAATAAACATAAATTGTTTATAATTGGGTTTTCGTTCAAAACAACATTGCTGGCGTGGCAACTACAAACTAGCACTAGGTGATGTTCCTAAATCTGCACAGGTCTTCTGCTTCTTATGTTTATCTCCTTTAAAAACACCTCAGCCGTGTCTCAAAATGTGCTCAGATCTGCCCAAATATCTATAAACAAAACTCAGAGCTTTCAATACAAAATCAAATATTTCCCCCAAAAAATGATTTTGAAATGAGCTATGCTATCCATATTAATTAAAAGCTGCAATCTGCAACATTTGCCTCTCTATCGCCATCTCTGTTTGAAACATAAAACTGCAGGTTACGTTACGTATTTTTTATTTACATATTTTACGTACCATTGCTGTAAAGGGTTATGTAGTTGCCCAGTTTTTGTTTATTTCTAACCAAAAAAGTTACACATTGCAGCTTTATTCACTCTACACTTTTTTATTAACAATTGTCTCATTTGTGTCTATTATTATTATTCCTTTCGAGGCATTTTAGGAGAAACTTCTGAGACAAAGTTGATACTCGCTAGTGATATAAGAGCCAGTCCAGAGCCATTGTTCTCTGGAAGACTGCAGCTGACCAATGAACACTTGAAATGAAGTGATGCATGACTGACACTCATGTTCCTGGCAAAGAGGAAAGGATACTGCTGAAGCAAGAGCTGCTGGAACTTGTCTGAAGCCAAGAAGATGGGATGTGTCAACATGAAGTCATCCAGGAGTATTTCTGAAAAGAAAGAAGAACACCACCTCATTAATGACATCATCATCATCACCATCATCATCTGCAAACAACACCTTCATGTTTGTCTGAACAAACGTTTGGTTCTGAAAAGAGGAAGTTCAGAACAGGCTAATGACAAAGAAGAGAAGCAGAAAATCATGCCTTCGTGCAGATGCATCATAACTGTATAACTGCAAAACTTCAACACTCTTTGAGTGAGTGTGGAAAAACGATGTTGAACTTGACAGCCTTCAGCTTCACCTCTGCTGACATCATCTCAAGTACAGTGGGTTTGTGGGTAAAATACATCACACCCAGCAAACATTTTTAGGTTGTAAGAACATTTCCCTAACGTTTCCATTAAGTAACAAAAATGGTACAGTAGCCACAGTTCTGGGAAGCTTCCCTGTTTGCTGGGCAGTCCTTCCTGGCCCACAGTTTTCGAGAAGCTGCAGTGATCTACTGTACACACACATCTGATTCCTGCAGCAATGCGACTGCAGCAACACGTTAATTTGTCTTTAGCATTACTGCACGCACAACCGCTCGGTCTGGTGTTGTACTGCCGCAAGCAAAAAACACTTAAAAAATCACTTGTATAAACATAAACAGACAGTTAAAAGGAACCAAACATAATGAAAGAGCTAAACTTTAAAAAACTGTGTAAAAATGCTTAAAAGCGTCTTTAGAAAAGCGTGTGTAATATTTTTGGATGTGGGGCACATGGTGACAGTGAGATTTTGTGAGACTGTATTTTGATGAGAGGACATGATGCTGATTATGTATCTGGGTTATATCAATGTGGAGCACATCAAATTTTGATATTTAACTATTAAAACTGTGATCGCCAGGAGGCACGAGAAGAGAGTCAGTGACAAAAAACAAACACAAGCATTCGCATGCTGTGCAAACAAAGCAAAGCATGCACAAAAACAACACGAGCAAAACACACCTTTAACCAGTTCATTTCCACTGGTAGTTACACTCGATCACACGTTCAGTTTTTAAGAAGGTAACCCTGCTATTGAATTTCTGTGCAGGTTTTAATTGTCTGATCTACACACCCACAATCCTTCTCTGCTTTGCATACTGCTTTTCAGGCTATAACTGATCACTGATTGGTGTAGACAATTATAGGTTGTAAAAATGTTTCCCTTCTGTTTCCATTAAGTAACAAGTTTTAACGATATTGCTTTACATATTAATATAACGCATATTAACATAAGATATTAATGTCATGTTTAAAAAATATCACAACATTTTTAAGAAATTTTATTCTGTAGAAACATTTTTACAAGGTTCCACTAACAACGTTTGTGATATATACTGTATGATATTTAATGTTAAACAAAATTAAATATTACTGCAATATTACTGCAGTTAGCTGGGGATGTGGTTCACTTTGACACCTGGTATTAACACTCATTTCAAATCATCCAATCACAAGTGGACAGAGCTCATCAGAGTTATAAACCTCCAAAACACGTTGGGACATTTGACAACGCATGCGACGCATATCGCATTTATATTGTAAACTGTCCTGATGCATTCAGAGCAGCTGTAAAGGACCGCCTACTCACCTGTCAATCAGCCCGTTTATCAACTAAACGTATGTTAACTTTGCTGAATACATGTGGCTTTAAAACAATGTGAAGGGGTGGAGTCTGTCCTGATGTGCGTGCTGTACATGAAACAAGCTCAGACTCGCTTTTGTTGAGCACCTCCTCTTTTGAGAGCTACAGGTGATGCATAACGCATGCATGGAGAACACCAGCTCAATACATGCATGGAGACAACAGGTATTCATCCAGGAAGTCTTTTGGGTGGTAACAACCTGAACACTCAGAGAAGATGAGGTTTGGGTGGTAACATAACCTGAACACTCAGAGAAGATGAGGTTTGGGTGGTAACACAACCTGAACACTCAGAGAAGATGAGGTTTGGTCTTCCAGAGTTCAGTGCATGAGTGAATTTGCATTAGTGCTCATGCACACCTGTTGTTGCATCACTACATTGCAGGTAATACTACAGAAAAGAGTGTATGTCCACTACAGATCTAAAACGCAATACAGCAAAGCTACAAACAAAATGTCAGTTTTATATAACAAACTGAATAAAATATACAGCAGTCCCACAGACATCTGGACATGTAAGTCACACATTTATTATTTTTTTGCATAGAAAACAAACTACCAAACCAAAAAACATCAAGGTTTTGTTTACATTTTAAACAGAATATCTATAGTTTCCTCACAATTATAATCTAACTAACATCTTTTTATAAAATGTTTAGCTTGAGAAAGTGTGCGTGTGACATTTTGGGGTCTCAAATGATAAAGTGTGTCTTAACTACCCATGTATGTTTTGGGGTCACTGTATGTACATCTGAGGAGGCCATGAGAGTCAGACTCCTTCCACATCTTAGCAGCTGCAGCTCTTTTATGGTTGCCGTGGCAACTCTGACTTTAAAGGCTCTATGGTGAGTCAGAGAAAAAGAAAGATAGAGGAAGAGAGAGAGAGAGAGAGAGAGAGAGAGAGAGACAAACAGACAAAATACAGACGGTGCGACAGATGTACTGAGAAATATAGATGCAAAGAGAATCAAGGTAAACCCCACAAAAAATCAAATGAGATGCAAAACCAGAAACGTCTGCTCGTTTAAAAGTTGACAGGGAGTCACTGAGCGGGTTGGTGTGAAAAACAGAAATGGAATAACTGGAGGTGGAGTCACTGGGGTTAATTACCACCTCTGATAGCTGCTACTTCCACACAGACATGTGTTAACAACCAAACAGAAGACTGAAGTAACTCCTGTCAACAGCCACACGCTGGAGTAGCTCTGCTTTGGCTGATGAGTAAATTACCAGCTGTTACATCTCAGATATCAACCCTCAAGTTCTGTTTACAGTCTCATTTTAACAGCTCACAAATCAGACTGAACATCGAAGCATAAGGTTGATACTTGATGATAACATTTTTAACATTTTGGTTACTTAACAAAAACCTTGGGAAGCATTCTTGCAACCCAAAATTGTTCTCTGGGTCTGTGGTGTAACAGAGGGATCTAGTTTCAGTAATATTTGCCTGTTGGGTTTTGATTAGAAACACACTAATACAGAACACAAGAGTTAAATAAACGTTTCTATATACGCATATGACCATCTCTCTTCATCAGCGTTTATCAACACTGCTGGCATTAAATCAGTGCAGAAGTTTATAATTCTCCATAAGTTTTCCTGCAGCTGTAATTAAGTCATATGTTAGATTGTGGGTTTGTTTGGCTGCCTCAGGCGTTTGATACTAAGTAGAGAAGATCGAAAAGCTACTAAACGCCCAAGAATTCCTCAAACACGTGAATATTTACAGCAGTGCGGACAATTACTGCAGCTGTCCTTACTTAACACTTCTGGCTGCAAATCAACAGTGTTGGGCCAAACTTTCAGTTAGAGCTTTATGCTAAAGAAAAATGAACACATCAAGATAATTCAAGACAATAACCCAGCTAACATAAATGTTTTCGAAACATTAGCTAAGATTGTCTAAAAGTTATCAAAAGTTCTTGCAGTAACGTTAGTAGAATGTTTCAATGTTATACTTAATATATATATCAAAAACATTATTCTTAAAAAGTTAGTGGAATGTTTAAAAACATCACAGAATAAGAAAAATGTTTGAATAACGTTCTTACAACGTCTAAAAAACTGGACTGGTTTTGAACGTTCCTAGAACTTTCAAAGTAACATTTTTAGCATTTTTGTTCCTTAATGGAAATGTTAAGAAAATAGTCTTGCAACCTAAAATTGTTAGCTGAGAAAACAAGAAAATTATAATGTGCTTTTAAACCTTCCAAATGCAGAAAAATATATATGGCTCAAGTATGCGACCATATTTGCATCCATGTGTTTATTAGTGATAAATTGGTTAATGTGGATTTTTAATTCATGTTTAGCCTGAAAATATAAACCAGCATGAAGATCTAAATTTAACACTTTTCCACCTCACATGCTCATTTCTCTATTTATTCTGCTCTTTCATTGGCTCCACCCACATTCTCCTGCATTCATCCATCTTCTGCTTTAGACTCGCTGGTTTACATTATGATAGAGCAGTGAAGCAAATCTCCAGCATCGCTTTAAATGACACGAGTGGGAGCGAAACACAATCCATCACCCACCCTGATGCCCACACACACAGCCACAGATATACACACATACTCACACAAACAAACATGCACATAAACACATACACAGATATGCATAAATACACACAGAGATACCACACACCCAGACACACACACACAGATACTGATATACAGAAACACACACAGTTTTCAGATAAAGAGAGCGATCGGAGCGGGTGTGTAACTGAAGGACGTCTGCAAGAACTTCAGATATTAAGCAAATGACCTTCATGGGCCTAAACTTCTGAAGGTCTCCTGAGATATAAATAAGCAAAAGGTTCCACTGGCTATATGTGTGTATAAACAATGTTATTCTTAAGTTGTTAGTAGAACATTTAAAAAAGTTACAGAACTTATAAAGTTTTAATAACTTTCTTATTTAAGCAACCATGCAATAACGTTAATATCCAAAACGTTCCAAGAACTTTCAAATGAACATTTGTAACATTTTTGTTACTCAATTACCTTTCTGGTTCTTATAACCTAAAAGAGTCAGTTGGGTACGTGCATGTCTGTCAGGCCAGGACAGCTCCAGGTCTGGGGTCACGGGTTCACGCTCAATAAACCACCAGTAAAGAGCGCTCAGACCTCCAGCTTCACGGATGTGCTCAATGCAGATTGTAATCAGCTGAAGATCGTAGGCTGGGATTTCAGGAGAGCAGAATGAAGAGGACCAGGGTGGCATTACATAAACCATGATAGACATCCTGTTACCATGGAGACCCTATCACATCTCAACCTCCTACACATGCTCTCCATCCCCCCGCTCTGTTTTACTCCATCTCTCCCTCACTCGCACTGGTGCTTCCTGGCATGAAGCTCTGGTTGTCTCTTGGTTGTAAGAACATTATTCAAGCTTTTTTGTGTAACATTTTTAAAACATTCCACTAACAACTTAAGAATAACATTTTTCATATATATGTTACTGCAAGAACGATAACTTTTAGAAAACTTTAGAAAATGTTAGCCAAGGTTCCCTGTTAGCTGGGATTGTGTGGGTTTTGGGAATCTCTGTTTATTCTACGGGGCTGTCTGCACTTGTTCTTCATATCTGCTTGATCTCGAACCCCTGCACAAAACCCGGCCGCTCTGGGATGCATTTCACCCTTCAGCTCATCTTTTCTTGGATCGTAACACAAAACACGATCATTCACATGCAAATCTGCTTTGGCAGACCGCCAGCTATAAGTAAATACACTGAAGCCACTGGAGGAGCGCAGCTATTCCAACAACAAAACAATCCTGAATACTTTCAAAAACTTCTCATACAGTTGGAAGGAACAAAGCAGGTGCAAATAAAAATAAATACATTATGTGCCTATAAGTCTGCAAAAGCAAACTAAACCGAGAGAGCCTAATACAAGCAACCCAGCTAAGAATTTTAGGACGTAAGAACATTTCTGTAACATTTCCATTTAGTAACAAACATTAAAAATGTTATTGAAAATTCTAAGGATGTTCAAAACATCCAGTTTTTAGCTGCTGTAATAACGTCATTTCTTGGTTGTAAAAATGCTATTTAAACCTTTTTTAAATTCTGTAACTTTTTAAAACATTTCACTAACAACTTAAGAATAACATTTTGATATATAACTTTACAAAAAGTACTACTAACGTTACTGTAAGAACATTTTTGACGTAACTTTAAAGAACATTAACCAATGTTCTGGGAACGTTCCCTGTTAGCTTAGAAGGCACCAGTCTGGAGATAAAAAACTGTGACTTTAAAAAACATCTTATAGTCTTTAAACTAAAACAAGTTTGCTGAATTTAGAAGCGCATCATATTTTTAGGCCTAACCCAGTTCAAACTGGCCTCAGGAGAGATTGTTCCTAGAGCAGGACTCACAAAAAGCATTTTGAAAGCCTTCAGTCCGGTCAACAGGAAGAAATGATTTGAAACCTCTGCGACTGTGTTACATAAGATAAGAATGAGAAGGAGTTCAAAGCTGAAGTGCAGTCCGAGACGTGCCCACATAAATAAGCAACAGGACAAAATCTCTCACGCTCTCACAAATACCAGAGGAAACACACATGCAAACTAATCCGAACCCACTGCAGAGGGAATGAATTGAACTGCACACATTTGTTTGCCCATCGTGTGCACGACCTTTGAACTCGGCTCAGAGTTTATGTGATAGCGCTGCAGGCAGTCAGATGCTGCTGCTGCTACTCTGGGTGCTTTGCAAATTTTTAATACATAAACTGAATTCTTTCAAATGAGGTTCAGATCTGCAAGGCAGAAATTTCCCCAGCTGACAATTTGAGGTTGCAAAAATGTTTCCCTACCATTTCCATTAAGTAACACAAACGTTAAAAATGTTATTTTAAAAGTTCTAGCAACGTTCCAAAGGTCCAGTTTTTCAGACACTGTATTAACATTTTGCTTGGCAGCAAGAAACATTTTTTAAACTCTGTAATGTTTCAAATTGTTCCATTAACAACTTAAGAATAACATTTTTGAGGTATATGATATAACATTAAAAACTGTTCTCCAATCCAATCCAAAGGATATTTAATCATTCTTCATTAATATTATTCTTCCCTGGCCTTGATGACATCATCAGAACACAATTCAGAGGCAGAGAAAGCTTCATTTTGTGAACGTTTATAAAAGCACATATTTTTCTTCAGAATAACGTGTGCTGATGAATCAAGCACAACAAGACCAAGAATATCTATTGTGTGAACAGTCACTGGCATTTAATAATAAACAAATGGACGCATACAAACTTTCTGATGAAAAATGTGTCTCAGTTCGTGCCTCCCATCTCTCCTAGATGTTTCCTGCAGGCCGTGATACATCTAACACATAAAGCTTCTCTGTGACTTTGTTTCCACACAAATCTGTTGTGAACATTTGTCTGCTCAGTACTCAACAGATAAATGATCAAACACTCGAATGTGTGTCCACGATCGATCATTATTGTCACTTCACATGCCCGTTTCCAGTACAGCTTTCTTCCACTAGACTAAAAGAACTCAAATTAAATCAAATCAATTGGTTTGTCATTTTTCTGATGTTTAACAGATATAAACGTCAAAGCTCAATGCCATTCCCATTAGCCGTGACTCAGCTAACAGGGAATATTCTCAGAATGTTGGTTAACGTTCTCTAAACACTCTCTCAATGCTATCAAAAACAATCTTGCCGTAACACTACTAGAACATTTTTAATGATATATATATCATATATCGAAAACGTTATTCTTGAGTAGCTAGTGGAATGTTTAAAAAAGTTAGAGACTTAAAACCTAGCAATACGTTAATACAACGCAAGGTTTTGAACATTACTAGAACTTCAAAATAACATTTTTTACGTTTTTGTTACTTAGTGAAAACGTCAGGGAAACATACTTACGACCTAAAAATCACTTGTCAGCACTGTTGTCTATTTCTATAGTCTAACAGCACGAAAAGCAGTTTGAAAGGTCTGTATCTTCATCTAGCTGGATCTGAAGGACCGTTTCCATATGTGGCTGCTTCTCGGTGGGAGTCATCACTGTGCACTAATCACATCCTTCGCACTAGCAGGCAGGGAGGCTGTTCTCAGGCTGTTATTAGGGCTGTCGGTCCAGCTACTGATTCCGGAGCTCGGGGCCATCTGTGTGTGTGTGCTGGAGTGTGCAAACGGCCTGGTGAAAAGAGCAACCTCTGCTGTCACTTCAAAAGGGCGTCACGTGGCGCATTTTCTACGGTTTGATTTGAGCATTGACACGCAGTGACGGCAATGCTGGTTTCTGTAATGCACGTGAGAAAGAATAAATGGGGGAGAGAGTGAGTGAGTGAGTGAGTGAGTGAGTGAGTGAGTGAGAGAGAGAGAAGATAAAGAGAGCGCTTCAGGTGCCATCTTACAGCTGCTTTTAAAGAAATGTGCCTGAACATCCTCAGTATTACAGTTTCCCTTCAAACATCTTACTTTACACTCATCTTACTTCCTTCTTTTTTTGCTTTATCTGCGTCCACCTCCTAAAGGAGCACCAGTTGCCATGTGAACACAGTGCTGAGCTTGAAAGAGGCTCCTTCACACAGGAGCATTTGTGCAGAACCCCACAGGATCATACAAACATCGCTATCAGAACAAGGACACCATAGCGAAGCTATTTATACTCACTAGCAAAACTTGATAACTTGACAAAACAACAACACTGAATCACATAAGTGCAGGGAAACACATATGAAAACAGCTGGCACTAACAAAAACAATGGCGCTGCTCAACTGATACAGGGTGATGCTAGCAACGCCAAGCTCACAGGTTTGAATCCCATAAAATGCTGATATCAACATGTACAAATACCATATACTAGATAAATGCCCTATACTATGAAAGTGTCTGCCAAATGCATAAATGTAAAAGTGTAAAATTACAACCCCCCACACTTTCATCACTTACCCAGAAAATGCCCAGTTGTATGAAACAACATAATTGCTCCGCCCCCTCCACACACACATACCCTCACTGCAACACCATACTTCAAACAAATCAAATATTCGCTACGCACGAGGCCCAAGGACAGAGCCGAGGGGGGCGCCATTACTTTCTCCAGTAGAGAACTGCACAGGTGTGTGAATGTGCACTATATGAGTGGGCACAACAATTAAGAAGGGAGAGTGGGGAGGAATATATCGCTTTTCCTCATGTTGTTATGTAAAGCCCTGCAAAGAGAGGCCAGTGAGTGGGCTGCTATTCCACTCTAATCCCTCGTTCTTTTCTAATGGAAAAAAATGCCAGCATTCCTCCCACACAAACGCACTCTCTCCGATTGCACTTCTCTCCTGCTCTCTCCCTCCTTCCGTCTTTCTTTTTTCATGGCTGAAGATTCTTTCAAACAGCCTGAGGACGGTTTCGGCCCACTGGAAAGCAGCACATGGAGAGTGGGATGGTTCTTACACAACCAGGCCGCAGCCTGGAGAGCATCTACAGCTTGTTTTACCTTCACTAGCGTCTGATGACAAAATAAATCACTGTAACTCACAGGTGAACACAGAACTGTTGAAATCTGACTCATCATTATCACAGGAAAAGTTGCAACAATGTTTGATACAATGCTTTAAATGCAATAGGCCATGCCAGGTCAGCGCTTTAACATCTGGGTGTGTTTTAACTGTATGCATCACCATCCAGGTCGAAGGTAGTTACAGCAGCAAACTAAATCCTGGGACAAAATAACTTCACTGTCTCACTAACAATTTAAGGTTGTAAGAATGTTTTCCTTTAAGTCACAAAAACATTAAAAATGTTATTCTGAATGTTATAGGAACATTTGAAACATCCAGTTTTTAGACATTGTAAAAACATTATTGCTTGATTTTAAGAATGTTACTCAAATATTTTATTCTGTAATGTTTTTAAATTGTTCCACTAACAACTCAACAACAACCTTTTTGATATATTTAATGTTAGAAATGTTCTACTAACATTACTGCAAGAATGTTTTTGATAACGTTGAGAGAATTGTTCCCTGTTAGCTGGGGCGACACTTAAGGGGTGCTCAGACTGACAAATTTATGACAACACAGCTTTTAAAGAAACAGACTTACTTATAATAAGGGGCCAGTAAAGAGACTCTTAAGGATCTACCAGTCAGCTACTGGCGAATAGGAAATGATAACAATTCTACTGCAGTACACAATTTAGTTTTCTCTACAGAGCTGGCTGCTTTACACAGACACCCGCAAAAACATTTGGACACTTTGAGAGAGCTACAAGTTACTCCTGTTTTCACCAACAATGAGTCAAGGAACATTTCTCAAATTCAGCAACTACCACCACTAGCGAATCACACAGCCATTAGTCTGCTGTTGCCCTGCCCTCTGGAACTTTGTTCTGACACGCCAGCCGCCAAAACTGCTCCGGCCTCTGGCTCACAACCGGAAGCATTAAAGGTAAACAGTTACGTAATGATCAACCTGCTAATCTCAGTTCAATGGGCCCTATAGACTCACTCCACAACACACTCATTATACATGCACACAAGGTGTTAGCTCACATTCCACAGATAAAACTGTTTTCGGTTTCAAGTGGGTGTGTTGTAATAGAGAACAGTTAACAGTTTAAGGTTCCTGGAAATCCTGGATTCCACCCAGAACACACAGAGTATATAGTAGTGTATATATATTTTGTTGTATATTAGGGATGTGAGCTAAAGTCAATTCTCAAATGCATCTCTAACAATTCAGAATCTATTTAGAATTCAACATTCAGAATTTATTCTGCATTCAGTTCACATTGCAGCTGAGCATGCGCTGGCATTCTTTCAAAATTCGTTAGAGAATCACGATGCACCGAACAATCAACTTTTTCGTTGCACCATGTATATATACATATACACTATGTAATATTCAACAGTTACGTGGAGATTGTGTAGTTGTAGTTGTGTAGTGATGTGCCAGAAATCTAGAAGCATCTACAACACGCATCTGTTGGCAGTCCCTCGTGAGGTCAACAGCTGGAGTATGTGACTCGCTACTGCTACACTGACATCAGTGACACTGTGCATCAGGACTGAAGAAGTTTCTTATTTCAGAGCTTCACCTCCTGACCCTGGATCAGCAGACATCCGTCAGTGATCCAGAGTCACTCCCCGGACAGCAAAACTACATAAGACAAATTACAAGTCCATTGTTGGTTAATCCAGGATTAGTTGTACTTTTTCTGAATTTCACTGGCCTCAATAAATGACAAATTGCAGAGAAAATGTTAGTCTTATCTAAAGGCAAGACATGACATCCCACAATCAAAAAAGAGGGTTGGAAAGGGTAGCAGTGGTAGCAGAATCAAATGTAGCAGTTTCTGACATAAAACTCACGTCTTTGCCATGTTCAAGCATATAAAGCAGTCATTCAAAATAAACTGCTTAAAATCGTCTCCAAAGATGAAAGAAAGACAGAAGTCCTTCAACATGAACTCTTAAGCACCCCAAACACGACATCATGGATCAAGACATCATTTCAGAGGTCAACACAGACTCACATTAAGTGCGTCTTTAAAAAACACATTGTTTTGAAAAGAGAACCATGCATTTCATGTAAACTTTGTTTTTTTTAACTCTTCAATTCATAAGAACTATTAATTACTTTGAAAGGCCATGCTAAAGTT